>JAJLUM010000054.1:0-31984 GCA_030564265.1 Blastobotrys attinorum
TTTTTTTTTTTTTTTTCTCAATAAATTACTTTATACAAAAGGTTGGATTAATGTCTGAAAAGAAAGGAAAAGAATTAGAGAGAGAGAGAGAAAAAATAGGAGTAGGAGAAAAAAAAAAATTTCCAAAGAGACACAGAGAAACACTGCAGCACCAGACGGCCTACATAAAATTTAGTACTACGGCACCCGTTCTACAGACTACGCCGGTGGACTGGTTGGGTTAGCGAGCCAACCAAATTTCAACCATATTTTTTTTTTCGGGCGAGCGATCCGGCCGAGCAGATGGCCAGGCGCTGGATGGATGGATGTAGGGATCAGAGTGCATGTGGGATTTGATACAATTGATGATTTCGAGCTTGCAGGTGAAACTCGAGCTATAAGAGAGTGTGTAATTAAAGGTAGTGGTAGTGGTATATTTAGGAGTGATGTTAGAGCGGGTATGAATTTAGGAGTGGTGGTACAATGGTAGAGTCAAAGTAGTAGTGGTAGAATTAGTAGTAGCGTTAGAAGTAGTAGTAGTGGTGGTAGCGTTAGTATTGATAGAGTTATAGGTCGTTACATGGCCAATGTTGTAGGTTCTGTTGCACGGTTAGTGTGGCTCAATCGCACACTACCAATGACACACTAATACCAATGGTACACTAGCACCAATGGCGCACTAATCAATCCTATATTAAGCAATCGCAAACTGGCCAACCGTACATCAATCCAGTAACTAATACGAATAGAACTATAGCGCACCTAACAGCGCTCCATCACCAACCTAGACGCATGATTTCTATTGGCTTAGCGATGAGACCGTTAACAAATCACACAGAGCAAGAGATAGAGAGACTGCACAGGCGAGGGCCACTGGTCGTGCCACTTGCCACCAGCGCGTCCCCAATATTCGGTAATTTAATTTTCATTTCCCAACGTGCACCAAAGCAGAAATTTATGGAGCACCACCTACGATGCCCAATACCCAGGGCAAAAGAGCAAAATCTGTAGTATTAACGATCCTAATCATGTTTCTAGCGGAACTAAAATCACCGTCTTGAAGAGAAAGAGCCCGAAAAAAATAAAAATAAGAATCCCACCAGCTGGTGTGGTTGGCTGGGCAGCGGGGAAAAGGACCACCTACCTTCCTGCGGCAGGCGCAAAACGGAAAATGTACCCGCAGATCATTTCTGTCTTGCTTAATTTTTTTTTTTTCAAGCCGGTGGGTTTACTCGGTGAATACCGCCAGTACTACCACAAAAAAAAAAAAAAAAAAAAAAAAAAAAAAAACTCGACAGTATAAAGACACAGTAGAGCTCTGATTCAGCTGAACCCACCGGCTCTGCAGCTTTGTTAGGACACTTAGTGGTAGTAGCCCTACTGCTGGTACTAAACCAGGCTCTCTAGCACATATTTCGCCACTTTCCGGACCCCGGAGTAGCTTGAACGATCTCAACGGTCCTCTGCAGAGTGACATCAATGCATAAGAGAGGTGGGATCGGGAGAGCAAGATTAGAAATAAATCTGGTTTAGTTGCCACAGTGATTGTGGAAATATCCAGTACTCTGTTGGGGATGTCGCAATGAGTAGTCTGAGCTGCTACTCTTGGATTGTGGTGTTAGTGATCGTGGTTCCCTAACACCTTGGTCACGTGGATCACTAATACTGTGGTCACGTACATAGGGTATCGGTTTAGACCACTAAGAATTGCGGAAATTCCGACTAATCCTATGCATCTTGAGGGATTTGGGGCTACATGTCGGACTCACCAGAAACCAGCCAATTCCATATAGCTGGTCTAGTCTTCCACTGTTACATTGAGGCCATAGACAAGAAAGAAAACAAGTGAGGTAATCCTTACGAAGAAGTGGAAACTCATTACGACTTGACTTCTGTGGTGGCAGTTAGCGATCCGCCGAAAAAAAAAAAAAAAAAAAAAAATTCAACATTTGTGCTAAAGCAGGGTGATAAATTTCACGTATCGCTACTAATTTCGAATAAATCATGACAGTTTCGTATCGTATGGTTTATGTATAGCTCATATGGCCATACTGATTTCTTGCTCGCTCAGGAGAACCTATAAGCGCTGTATAGAAACCCTGTGCGGCTCAATTACTCATCAGTGACATAATCGTGATGGGAGAAAAAAAAAAAGAGCCCATTAAGTGTCTCGCCCTGCTAGTCTATTTGATCCTGTCAAATTGTAAGGGGCTCTCTGCTCAATAGGGCACATGTGATACATTAGATCTTCCCCCTTGAACTTTCATACCACTCATTAATCACTATACCCATATAGATTAAACACCAATGGCTTCACCCAGAACGAGTAATCACAAACCCTCGTCCTTCACGTCATCCTACCGTATCCACGAGTATCTAATGGGCGACCTAGACCTTCCCTCTAGTGTCATCACCCAATCTTCACGATGGGTAATGTGCTTCCTGGTGATCCAGTTCGACGTAGATATCGGCCCAGACCTGAAAATCATCAGACCCTCAATCAAATTCGACGAAGACGACTTCAAAACAATATGTTTCTCTTCCCTGCCTGAACGTTCCGGTGCTTCAACCCAGACTGCCCAATTCCACACCTTCCGGTTCAGAAGCTCAGCACATGCAAATCAAGAACTCTATGGATATAGTATGTTCAACCAGATACCGGACGTCACTGCGAACCGTGGTTATCTTCAGGAGTCCGTAGTAATCCTATCCCAGCACAACTTTCCCCGACTATTCGAAAAATGCCTTAGCGGCATCCTAGAACATGAGAACTTTCTGATATGCCCTCTGCATCAGAAAATCCCATGTCTTGACAATGCTATTTATAACATTGCTGAGTGGCCCAACCCTGAGCCTTCTACAGCGCTGGAAATAGGATTCTTGGGCTCGGTCTACAATGTAATGATCCCCCAGAACGACTATACCCCTTTGGTAGGGTACACAAAAACCAAGCCCAACGAAATATCTTCCTCGGAGCCCATTGGATCATGGAACCAGCTGCTAAGCTATTTTAACGACCTCTCCGAACTATACGTTCTATATGAGCATGCCATCTTAGGAAAGCCACTAGTGATATATAGCATAACACCTCGACTATGTTCCATGCTGGTGTCGAACCTCGTGGATCTAATACGGCCCGTGCCCTACGCAGAGCGGATACGAGAGTATGTTACCATTCACTCGTATACAGACGAGGCCAATGACGGTATAACCGGCATCACAAATCCAATCATGGTGAACGATATGGACGGGTATGTGTTTCTGCTCACCAAAGTGCAACAACAACAGCAGCAGCAGCAACAGCAGAGTCAGTACCCGCAGCTACGAGCTAGTAACTTTGCGAACAAATGGGCTGCGAAGCTTTTACGAGGAGGAGGAAGCGATCCATCTAGTACCAGTAAGACCGACATGACGGGCGGAGTAGATGACACTGGCCAATATAAAGAAGAAGTGGACAAGCTGAAAAACCGCGTTAGAATTTCAAATCGCCAGATTCTAAAATCACGGCTACTAACTCCAGACAACAAGTTTCTCTCCACCTTGTCAAGCATGGTAGATAAAAAGAACCCAGCAGTAGACTATGCAGTCAGGTTCCATTTTGCAACTTTAACTTCAAGACTCATTTCACCGCTATCTGTATATTTGATTCCATCGCCTAGCAGTAACGGGCTAATTTTCAACCAGTTGGAGTTTGTCAATGACTTGTCGAACGACGAGTCGTGGAACGAGCCTGTCGAGCCATTGAAGACGTTTGACGACAGCGGAAAGAAATTACCTGCATCGCATGGTGTTTGGCATACGTTGCAGAAGATGTCCTCACGTGCTTCGGTATTTTCTCAACAGAGTATGGGAATCAAGTTTGCTGCTAGTAGTTCCAACAGCGGGGTAGTGTCAAAGCAGGAGTTTTACCACACAGTGATCAAGTCCAACAATTTTGTAGCGTGGCTGAGAAGCAATGGTGTGTATATTGACAACTCTAGTCCCGATTTGAGTGAATAGCTATATGGCGACGGGGGATATTTGTGATATTCTAAGTAGGGATAACCAGACAATAATGATGAACCATGACGACCAGACCGCGTCCCAGGATCGACAAACATCTCTCCGGGCTAAGTAAGGTACAATTCTTGTAAATAATGTATTTAATGATTGTTTATTCTAAAGGCTATGGTCTCTTTTTCTTCCTTTACCGTTCATGGTTTGGACTAACGTGAGCCGCACGATAGGTTGGAACTAGGAACACAATTGCAAAATCCTGTATCTCCAGCCACCTGGACGAAATAGCACAGAACACCAAGAGCATCATCGGAGCTATCCTGATACTATTTTGGCATCATTGTGATCAACAAATTCAAGGCTGGTAGCTGTGTTGTGGTACCCCCATAAATACTACTCCGATCGGCATAGCTGAAACAAATCCAACAGGATCGACAAAGTAAAGTAAGAGAACCGGTGCTTAGCATACCACTACAGTGAACTCAGCTCACTTATTCAGAAGAACAAAGCCTCGAAAAACAAAAACAAAAAACCAATACGCAGTACATCGAAAACAGAAAGGCAGTTCAGTTATCAAACACACATCTTTTTGACTCTAGATTCACCCATGAAACAATTTAAAATTTGGTGAACTAACGCAGGCCAAGCAGATCGACGTTGGAATCAATTCAATCTTCCTTTACATAAATTCCACCTGCACAAACTCCGTCCTAAACTGTGCTTATGCAGCCTTTCCACATGCTGTGCTGCTATGCTTGGACTCCGGACAAGGGGGTCTGCTGTGCTTAACGAGGGATGGATAAATTCCTGTTAATTAAGGTTCGACAGCCGTTGGAAATGTATCTCAAACCCTTTCTTTCTTTTTTGAATACGAATACCTGACATTTTGCCTCCCTGAAGGCATCCCGGGTTCCAACTTTACCGAATGGCGAGGTGACCGTTTTACCCTTGCCCTTAGATTAACGGCTTTTAATTATATCCTTAATAGTGCTAAACCCTAAATATTTAGAATTAGAGTCCTGAATTTACCCAAAAGGTTCTCAGTCCGACAGACCCAATCTCTCGAAACATTATTCATCTTTCTCATTCACTCCAAATTTAGCTCTACCGATCTCCTATCCTATCTCTGTGCGGGAATGAGCGACGTCATTTTTTCCTAAAACAGTCTCACTGCTGTGCGAACGTTCACAGCCCTGCATAAAGCACTAGTTTTTTTTTTTTTTTTTTTTTTTTTGGAGGACCGGCTTGACTGGCTGGGTGGAGAAACCCAAGAGTCCAGGTGATCTTGTATCTCGAAATGTCAGCCCCCCAAGAGGCAATGGTCGCAAGTTTCATGATCATCATAATTCCCTATCGTGGCACGTTTTGACGTGATACGTCCTGCCCCGTTTCAGACCCTGCTCTCTGTCTCCTAGAGATACCGTACGGTACCGTCCGTATAACAAAGCATTAAAACTAATCATGACCAAGTGTGTGGACACGGAAAAGGTAAATTTCTTTTTCACTGTGCATATATTAGACGGTTTCCCCGCTTATCTCTTCAGACTAATGGTAGCTAGTGATGAGCAGCGCTGGCGAAGGATTCTACCTTTAAAAATAAAATTACCGTATGGTACATGTGCAGTACATAAATAGGATTTACCACCTGTGCATAGTATAAAAGCAGCTCCGGATCCTCTACCCTCTGCCCTCGTAGCCCTCGATTCTTATCATACAAAAAGTCTCGTAACCATGGCGTTCACTCTATTTTCGTTCTTATCCTCCACACCTCAGGGTCCAATATCCCACACTGGCCAAAAGCAGATAGAAAACGAAAGGCTGCGCCAGAAATACATGGACCAGCTTTCGCAGCTGGCCTGTGTACGAGATAGGGTCGCTGGACGGGTGTCTCAGGAACACCGATATTCAAACTACTTTTCACCGGACCAGACGAAGCTAGTCATGCTAGATCGCCAGATTGATCGTATTCAAGCCTCTCTGGATTCTTTAGATGGCTGAACCAGCAGCCGCTAAGCATAATGTTCTTGCAGCATCTATTTATTCTCTACCGATAACTCTAATCCCCACAACTTTTGCATCTGGTCTGGGACTCCTTTTGATATATTTACATATTGTAGTCTCGACCTAAATTCTTATTTTTGAATATATATAAATATATACTGTAGTTACTATACCCATGCGACTCCACATTGGGATTCCCTATTTACATGGAATGACCTAACGTACTTACTCCCGGTCAGCATATTTCTCAGTCCTCTGTAGAGACTCCACAGTTCGTCCTACCATGGCAGGTCCCAAGTCAGTCGAGACCTCAGTGAGCACCTTAGGATCCTTAAAGTTAGTGACAGCCTGAACAATTGCCTTGGCTCGCTTCTCTGGGTTGTGGCCACGGAAAATGCCAGAACCAACAAACACACCTTCAGCACCAAGCTGCATGGCCATAGCGGCATCTGCTGGAGTAGCAATCCCACCAGCACAGAAGGTGACTACTGGAAGTCGTCCAGTTTTGGCTACTTGTTTCAGTAGCTGACTGGAAACCCTTAACTCCTTCGCATACGCATACAATTCTTCTTCATCCATGGACTGGGCCCGGCGAATATCTGCATTCAGAGTTCTCAAGTGTCTGACAGCTTCAACCACATCCCCAGTACCGGCCTCACCTTTGGACCTAATCATTGCGGCTCCCTCATCGATCCGCCTTAAGGCCTCACCGAGGTTTTTTGCGCCGCACACAAATGGAGTTTTGTACTTGTGCTTGTTAATCTGGTTTGAATGATCTGCTGGAGTGAGAACTTCGCTTTCGTCAATGTAGTCGGCACCCAGTTCCTCTAGGATCTGGGCTTCGACGAAATGGCCGATACGGCATTTAGCCATGACTGGGATGGAAACGGAGTCCATGATATCCTTAATCATTTTTGGGTCACTCATTCGAGCGACTTGGCCACCTTCAGCTCTCAGATCAGCTGGAATCTTTTCCAATGCCATTACAGCGCATGCACCTGAACGTTCGGCAATTTTAGCTTGTTCGGCGTTGACGACACTGGGTTACGGTTAGTGTTTTTGGCTATAGAATGACTTTGATCACATACTCCATGATGACACCACCTTTGAGCATTTGGGCCAATCCGGCCTTGAGTTGGAATTGTTCTTGTTCAGACATTATTTGGTAATTTAAAAATCAACAATATTAGTAAGTACGTATTGTAGTAGCAGGAGGGGCTATATTATTATTGAAAAAGGAAAGACAGGAAATTAAGAAAAGATGAGCAAATATATATATATATATATAAATTTGCCTACTATACTTCCCTTTCCGATCCCTATACCTTTACATGTACGAATTCTATACGATGTCCAGACTCTTGATATATGCCAACTCGGGTGTATTACCAAGCCACCCCTCACATACTCTCTCCTTCTTGATACCTTTTAGATCAGCCCCGAGTCATTTGCGGGAGTTTTCTGTTTTTCCGAGCTTTCCTGAACTGAGAAAGAGTCAGAGACACAACCCGTGGGGGAGAAAGTACCGCCAGAGATACTCGGCCAAGCCTGCGAGACCCGAGTCACCAGCTCCAAACCATCTGTTTTTGGACATTGATATGAAGATGAACATGAACCACCTGCGCCGAGGAGTTTTGCTATGACTTTTGATTAATAGTCTGGATTTTGGACTGATCTAGTTGGTTCGCCATTACGTCTTTTTTTTTTTTTTTTTGCTGCTACAATTATTTTATCTAGATTTCTGTATTTTGGGCTAGGCCACAGTCATGACAAAATCTACAACTATTGGAGTTCTTGCTCTGCAAGGAGCTTTTATTGAACATGTCAATATGCTGAATCAAGTTCTGGAACGGCCGGAATACCAAAATCAGGCAGCCCAGGTTACTGAAGTCAGAACTGTAAATGACCTATCTCGATGTGATGCATTAGTTATCCCAGGTGGAGAGTCTACGTCCATCTCTTTGGTAGCTCAGAGAAGTGGCATGATGGAGCCTCTAAGAGAGTTTGTCAGAACCAAACCGACTTGGGGTACGTGCGCTGGTCTGATTCTACTGGCAAATGAAGTGACTGATCCAAAGCATAAAGACCAGCAGCTGATTGGGGGAATGGATATATCTGTAGCTCGAAATCACTTTGGTAGACAAGTGGACTCGTTCTCTTCTAAACTCAAGCTGGATTTTTTGCCTCATCCGGAGGTAGAGTTGCAATGTGTGTTTATTAGGGCCCCAGTGGTACAAACAGTTGGCAAGAGTGTACAGATTCTAGCTACTGTTAATGGAGGTAACGGAGATAGGTTGGTTGTTGCGGTCAAGCAAAATAATCTCTTTGGTACATCTTTCCACCCGGAATTAACTAGTGACAATCGGGTTCACGAGTATTTCCTCAAAGAGTTTGTATTTGCATAAGGGGGTTTCGTGAAATTGAATTAAATATACATGTATATATAGCCAGTTATATGCCAGTATCGTATACTGGACGATAACCAAAAAAACAAATTATAAAATACAAGCCGCATGGAAATTAAGCCTGCTTTTTCTCAACATTATAGAGACTCTTTAGCACAAATCCGGCAACGTCCTCGTTTTCAAAATAGGACATGTGCGAAGCCAAGGCTGCAATCAGCGAAATATCCAGCACGCCCTCTTGAAGCACATGGTCGATTCTTCCGGTCGGGTTGAGCTTGGTTAGGTTTTGCTCGATTTCTGATCTCAATTCCTCAGGGATTTGAGACTTTTTCGCTTGTGCCTCATCTCCATTCGATGACTTCCCACTATTCTCCACTTTGTTGGAATTGGTTCCAGTAGTCTGCTGCTGCTGCTGCTGCTGAAAGAGCGTAGAAGTAACACTGGACCAGAACTTGTCTGCACTCTCAGTAACCCAATGGCCAAACTTGGTGAGGTCATCAACATGAGTCTTGAGTCCTCCTTGGATATATGGTACCGGCTTTGGTGGCATCTGAGCCGCACGCACGTCTACCAGTGGTTCCACTCGGTATGCGACAGGATCACAAGGGTGGTAGATATTATACAAAGCTCCGGCCTTGCATTTGTGGATCTGCTCATGCTCCAGTAGCCTGAACAGCCCCAGAGGAGATCCCATTGTATAGTAATTTTCAACCTCAAACTCCAAACGGGTCCTGGAGGCCTCGTCACTGTAAGTAGTGCTGTTGTTACTCGAGTCGGGCTCATTGGACAAGATATCATGGCATATAGCAGAACCCAGAGAGTGTCCCACTAGAGAGATTTTGGGCATTTTCCTGTCGCTGCCACCATTACGGGCAACGAACTGACGCACAATTTGGTTCAGCTGGTATATTACTGCCTCGTTGATTTGCTTCTTGTAGTGCGGCTGGTGGTACAAAAGAACGTCTAAGATAACGTCGCCGACGATACTTCGAAGCGGAGTGATGCCATCTACTGTGATATCCTCCAGGGTCACCTTGTTGTGATCGGTATCTTCAGAGAGCTTAACGTCCTCTCTGGTCATCTCGAAAGAGATATCGTGACGCCACAGGACTGGCAGTACCTGAACTCGGTTATTCGAGTTTTTGGGTTTTTTGTTAGGGCTTGATTGTTGGTCCTGCTGGTATTTTTCAGCTATGAGATCTGATTGTTTGTTGTAAACTTTGCCGAGAAGCTTACGGAACACATTGATGTCGTGCACAAAATTGACGCTCTCGACTTTCTGTGATAGTTTCTGTCCAATGCCATGGACACACAGTACTAGGTGGTCTATTTCACGATGGACGTCTCCGCTGCGATTGTAGTCCTGTTCCATCTGTTTTTTCATACTTTTCTCTGTAGTTGAATCTCTAGTGGTAGGGTTCAGTAGCAGCTCGAACTTTGTGCCTATAGAAGAAAGCATCTCGCTACCACTGGCGCTGCTGCTGCCACTAATACTACTACTACTACTACTACTACTACTACTACTACTGCTATCACCAGAGGTTGCTCCCTTCTCTGCTTCCTTCTCGGCTTTGTCCTTTTCTCTGTACCCACGCATGAGCTTGGTTCCTCCAAAGTTAACCAGCTTCTCAAATGTCATGTCGTCATCAGAGGTCAGCCACGCCGTCGTTAAGTCCTTCGAGAACTTGACTTGGCCAGATTTCATAGATGTCAGCTTGTACGACTTCTTCTCGTCATGCTCATGCTCGGTGCAGTTCTGGGTATCATGGGCACCACCGAGCTCTTCATAGAGAGCCTCTACTTCCTGGGCTAGTTTTTCAGAGCATGGCACATGATTTGAATAGAACCAGGTACCTCTACGCACTTCGTACACGGGGCCATCCCAATACACTGGCGCTAGTTGCCGTGCTTGTAGGTCTACTTGGAATAATTGGTCCTCCTTCACTGCAACATAGCCTTTGTTGCTGTTCCACGACTCCTCCAGCCGATTTGAATCTGACAAAGAGAAAGGCACATACTTGGAGGCTGGCTTTTCTGGTTTGTAACGGTAATGAGCTGGTTTTGATACAGGAATATCAGTTGCGTAGAACCATCTTACGCGCTCTATGTCAGAGTTGCTACTTGAGCCTGGACTGCTAGAGATGGTCGACTGGTATCTGTGCTGTATCAGCAGACGGCATATCGACTTTGAATATAAAGACGACCCGTATATACATCTATATCTATATCTATATATGAGCGATGAGAGCATCTTTACTAGTAAAGTGAGATGTCAGAAGGAACGCCTGGGGCTAATAAAAATGGGTGATAGATCGCCTCGAACTGACGGGTCGTGGCCGATTGGTTGGGGATTCGAGCTCGCTCCCAAAGAAAGGGACCAACGACTCTACCGATGGGGCCAAGCGGCGGGCATCACAGCCGCACCTCTGTGAGCTGACAGGCGGACATGCACCAGGAGAGGCATGTTTGTGTATGTTGATTACGATGGCGGCAGAATTGTGGTGTTTGGTTTTTGTGGTTGTGGGAATCTGTTGCGATAAATTTTGGTATGCCGATTTTGAATTATTGGATCTTTGAAAAAAAAAAAACAAAAATACTAATTTTCGATTAGATTTTTTACTTGTATAGTGGAGCTTCGCTTTGAGCCTCTACAGTAGCATGCATTTCGCCATTAAACACCCTGTTCCGTCTTTTTCTCAGAATATCACCACCACCTCTGCCCAAAATCTTTTGCTCACTAATTCCATTGAAAGTGTAAAAGTCGGTACCCTTAGCTCATTGCACCGCACGGTCTGCGGCGGCCGAAAGCCCAGGCCATTTTCAGCCGCACATCAGACAACAGAGCTCTATTACCCAGTGATTCGAGGATCCACCGCCGGGTTGGGCGAGGCGGGGCACCGCGGCACCGCCTTCGAAAGACACATGACAGGCTAATAGCCGACGAGTTTGTTGCCACTGGCGATACAGTTACTGAGCTTTTATAGCAGTCAGACTGTATCAAGAACCAGAGAATGGTATCAAGAACTAGAGGAGTAGTATTAAGAACTTTGAGAGCTTTCTAGGACAGGACAGTGTCAAGTAAAGGATATATTAGAGACATGGTGTAGTAACAGTGATTTTTGTATATAGTAACAACAACAACAACAACAATAATAATAAAAATAATGATAATAGTAATAATGTCGGATCTTCTTGACCCTGGATCATATAAAAAAAAAATAATTAGAATAGAATAAGGATGCTGATAATGCTTTTTTTCTTCATTTTTGTGTTTTCTTCTTCGTTTAGGGTTAGATCATCAATGATCAGAAACCGAAAGCTCAGGAACTGTGAACCTTAATCGATGCGAAGAAGGAAGTTTTGGAATCACCGAAAATACACATGCCACACAATTTACAATAAACATATTCAGATCGTAGTTGGAATAATGAGTCGATATTAAAAACAGACCAATAGGTACTCCCAGCAAGAATTTTTTGGCTGGTGTGTATTGATCTCCATCGTCGATTTGTTCCCACATTGTTAGCGAATCGTAAGCCCCTGCGTTGAACTCGAATGGGATACCAGTGACATAGTGGAACATGATGTATGATCCAGTGACATAGGTGATATTTGTCAAAGTCCAGCTTAGTTCCTGCGAGACTCCGGGTAATAAATCATAGAACACTTTGAGAAATGCAATTAGAACAATGTGAATAATCCAAGCACCTGAAATGTAGTAGTTAGTATACGAACCTGAATACCAAAAAAATGAAATGGAGTAAAATAAATAGAATAAAACATACCCTTATTGTTGACCCAAGTTGCGTTCCAGTTGGAGATGGATGCTTGGTCGTTTTGTTCCTCGATGGTTTCTGGTTCGAGATGGGCTATGATGCTAGATGAACGTCGTCTGTGACTAGCGTTTTTGCTGTCCTCTGGTGCCAGAGTGGTCATTTGAGCAGTAGTAGTGGGTTTCTAAAGTACAATAGCTAAAACTAGTAGTAAGAACGGTAGTTCTTGTTGGTATATCTACTCGAGAGGAAAAAAAAAAGACCGGCTATTTATAGAGGCTTTGAGTGAATGAGTGTTTTTTTTTTTTTTTTTAATGTTTGGTGTGTGTGTGGTGTTTTTTTTTTTTTTTTTTTTTTTTTTTTTTTTACTCATGAATATATATATATATCCTCCTCTCACAAGGACCGACGGCGGTGGGAAGAGCTTTTGCTGGGTGTAAAGGTTCGCTTGAGACAAACCGCGCCACTTTGGTTCAGTGGTCCCAATCGTGTGAGCCGTTCCGACGACGACCCCTATACTATTGATTGGATTTAGTACGTGTAGGCATAATGACAGTAAAAAGACGATTAGCTTTCGATAAGCAAAACGAGAGTGAGTTAGTTCGCTCAGAGTCTCAGAGCTTAGAGGACCCCATACTTCTCCTGACACCGGTCAAGAAGAAGGTAAAGATAAAGCATGAGCACCAGGAGGAAGAAGAGGAAGACGGTCGTGGATATTCAATATCCCCAGAATACATATCGCCTTCCGTACTACCAGCCCCTTCGCTGTCTCCAGAAGAACAAACAATCGACAGCTTCCAGGAAAGCTCCGTCTCTCCTGAAAAGCAGCAGAAGCAATACGTTCAAGCCGACGATGATGAGAAACCAGAAATCTCAGGCGCCGAGACTGAAGATATGGGGTTTATACAGATATCTCGGCGGCTAAGACGAACTAGCAGCCCCAGACCAGCCAGGAGAGACGATGATGATGAAGACGACAAAAAAGGACTACGCTGGAGCAAGAAGCACTGGAAGCGGCTGGAATGGCTGATCAAGCCGTTGAATTTGCATAAGCAGGAGGATCTGAAGAGGCTTCCAGAGCTGCCCCGGTATGTGATGTATGAGTTTAGTGGGTTTAAGCAGAAGGAGATTCAAGGTCGGGCTCTGGCAATAGCCAGGACTTTGAGAAATAGAGAGCAGGACTCGAGGTGATTGGATAGACATTAGATTGGATTAGTTGAGCACACGGGGTGGATTGGACTAGTGGAGCACACCAACGGACTGGACTAGTGGAGCAGAGCTAGGAGAAACTCAGGAATATTTGGCTCTAGTATAGAAACAATCTACTAGAGCAGAAACTAGGTCCAAGCTTATGGGGTATGAAAAGAATAAGAATTAGACGCTCATCAGCTCTCCCCTATGTGCGGCTTTTATCGCTGGCTCCAGGTAAATTGTAGTCCGGGCTCGTTTTTGCCCCAAGGGTGCCGCTACTCACGCAAAACACTCCATCACATCCTCTAATCCACCACAAAGCCCACGACATGGCCACTCTAGCGATCCAGAACGAAGACTCCGCGAAGGAGAAACTGGAACAAGCAGAAGCATTATTGAAGTCACATGAGTCCGTCAGTCTCGAGGCGGTAGGCCCCAGCTGCCAACGGCTGTTAGCAGTAGTGGAGCAGCTGAAAAAATCACACCCGCAAGTAAAATATCAGTATAACCACCTCAGTGGCGAGTCTACAAAGGAGCCTAAACTGAGTATAGTGTTGTCAAAAGTAGAGCAGCAGCAGCTCAGCGGGAACCTCCAGAAAGCTGGTTCTTTTTAGGTGGTGGTTTCTTGATCAAGCAAATTTCGTCGGTGGTGTCTGAAGCCTGTTTGAACTCTTGGTATGTTGTAGCACGTGATGGCTGGTCTGAGCTCTTGGAGCATGAACTGTTGGTATCATATGGTGGCTTTTTCGAGGCTCTGACAGATTCCTTGTTTGGATCAAGTGATTCTGTAGCTGTTACTGTTACTGCTGCTGCTTTTTCCGCCGCACCATTACGCGCAGATGGCTTTTCTGGAGTAGAAGCCTCTAAAAATCTCGAAATATCAATGGAACTATCGCAGCCGATTTCTTCTGCATATATATGTATTTATATTTTAGCATGCAATTTATTATATTAACCTCTGTTTCATACCATCGTAGCTCATATTGGTCTTAAGCGCTCTCTCTTCTTTTTTTTTTTTTTTTTTTTTTTTCCTGATATTTTTTGTTGATATCGGGTCGGTAACGACACTTTTTGCTACATCACACACACACACACACATCTACACTTTGAACACAAAATGAGTATACCAGGTCCCTCAACTCCAATCATCCCATCTTCAAAAGCCCCACCACCAATTCCAAGAACCCCCTCGTCAACACTACCCCATCCAAGTACAAACCAAGTACAACCTCTAAATTCTGCATCCGCATCAACATCCATGATAGGAGGTGGTAGTGGTGGTGGCTCAGCATCAATAAGATCAAGCACGGTCATAAGCAGCAGCAGTGCAGTCAAAAGCAGAGCAAACGTATACGACCGAAACCTCCACCGCAAGACCGGTGAAGTAGCATTGTCCAGTTTTGCATTCTTGTTTAGTGAGATTATTCAATATTCCCAGCGTAAATCCAACGGGATCCAGGACCTGGAGAAAAAACTCAACACTTTGGGATACCACATCGGCCAGAGAAGCCTCGAACTGATCACTCTCAGAGAAGGCAAATCTGCTAAACGAGAGACTAAGCTGCTTGGGGTGCTCCAGTTTATTTATACCACTGTGTGGAAGACGATATTTGGCAGACCGGCCGACGCGTTGGAGAAGTCCCATGAGAATGCAAACGAATATATGATCATAGACAATGCGCCAATGATAACTCAGTTTATCTCTGTGCCTAAGGAAATGTCGCAATTGAACTGTGCAGCACTGGCTGCTGGTATTATCGAGGCTGTTTTGGATGGTTACTTGTTTACTGCCACTGTTACTGCACACACCGTAGAGACTGATAGCCATCCACTTCGAACAGTGTTTTTGATCAAGTTTGAGCCTTCTGTGATGGAGAGGGAAAAGTAGTGCACTTTGTCACCGTTTTCTGTATGGAGAAGGAAAGTAGTGTTCTACTATGACACTTCTAGAGCAGTCCAATATACTTTTTTCGGCATTCGCATTGAGAAGTAGAGCCAAGTTGGTACTGGAATTAGAGTCTTTCTGGCTGAGGAAACTTGTAAAACTCTCTGGTAGTTATACTGCTTGAAAAAGTACTATGGGAAGCACTAAATAGACGGATCGTGGGAAGTAGAACATATAGATATATATACCGTCAGCCCGTTACGAAGCGAAAATATCTAAGAAAAAACAAACAAACTAGAACGAACCCAGGCCAGTGGTCATACAGCCCCAGAAGTCTTCTCATTTCCGGATATATTTGGAAATATTCGACATATATACACTAAATAGCCTTCACCTCCTCTGCAATCCCTCCCGCTAATAAATCATCGTCATCGTCATACTCTTCATCTGGGACAAATGCATCCAAATACTTCCGCATCGAATAAGCATCCTCACCATCAGCATAGTATCCCTTCTCAACACCAAGCACTTCGAATTTCAACGTATCCTTGTACAAATGCAACGCTGCTCGATTAGATTTTCGAACATGCAACGAAACCACCCGTGCTTCGTAGCATTCATACAGGCTGCGCAGACTCTGCTTCATCAACTTGCCAGCAATGCCCATTCTTCGATATGTCCGCATAACAGATAAACTAGTCACATGTCCTTCTATTGGAGCCCCCTCTGGTTTTGATTCAGCATCTGCCGTGTCGTCGAGCTTCGCTAGAACGTAGCCTACAATTCGTTCTTCACCGGACGATGTCGTGGTGGTGGCTACGTATGAGGCCTGAGGCCATGAGAGAGCATGGTACAAGTAATATTTCAGAGTATAGTTTTCTGGCAGGTTGTGCAAATTGGCAGTTTGCATGCCTGGATAGTCGGCAATCGTGGCCTCCCTAATTGTGATCATTTTAGTGAAGTGATTGTGTGTGAAAAATGTCGAAAATTGGGTAGAAAGAGTCGTTGTCGGTTCTCAGTGGTGTGAAGAATAGACCGCGCCGGTGAGAGCATTGTGAGCTGGTATTTTAGTGCTAATAACTAGAACTATATAATTATAATAAAGAATTATCATATATATATATAAGAAACATGAGAGAGA
The DNA here is from genome assembly GCA_030564265.1 of Blastobotrys attinorum. Lineage (NCBI taxonomy): Eukaryota > Fungi > Ascomycota > Dipodascomycetes > Dipodascales > Trichomonascaceae > Blastobotrys > Blastobotrys attinorum. The sequence goes on from JAJLUM010000054.1 coordinate 16,372, forward strand.
GGCATTTTGCGTATAATAAAGTTTTCAATGAATATGGTAGCAGGATAGTGCAGTTGCACTATCTGAAGCCATTCGGATGTGTTAAAGCCATTCTGGTGTGTTAAAATCGAGTCCTAGTCCTCCAGACATTAACATATTACAAATAGATACAGCTGAACTCATAGTATTGGTCTCCTATACAAACTAACTATACGTCTATAAGTACGGCTCCCAAGTGCCTCTATAAGTGATGCAATCAAGCCTTCGTAGCACCCGAGCTCCACAAGTTCCAGCCTTTAGGATTCGAAAACGACCGCTTGGTCTCCTCTTGATTCTTATGCAATTTATCACTCAGCTCATCAATCTCTTGACGAGCCATCGCCTCTGACGTCTTGGCAGCTGCCAGCTCCATTAAATATCGTTCACAGGAACTACAGTTCAATGAAACCTGGTCATTGCTAGAGTCACTGCTACAATCAGTGATTCCAAACCGCGATTTGACCTGCGCCAAGGCTTGCTTAAGGCCGCTGTCACTCTCGCTAATGTCATCACTGGCAACAGCCAATTGGCTGAGCATTGCCTCAATGCTTTCCTTATCAGCTTGTCTAGCCCGTCTTTCGGAATCAAGAGCCAGTCTTGTTCGCTCCACTTGCAGCTGTAATTCTTGGATTTTGGCATCTTTGCTAGCAGAGGTCTCGTCATACGAGTTCACAGAGGTAGCACTACTGTTCGTCTGGTGAGTAAAGTCGCTCTCTTCAGAGTTGATTGAAACCTTCGAGTCGGAGCGGCTTAGGGTGGTAGTGGATGAAGAAGCCGACTCCATGCTGGTGGGGCCGTTCGAGCCAGTAGAGCTGGTGGAGCCATTCCTAGTCGACGAAGACGAAGACCAGCTCCAACCGTACAGCCGACTGACAAAGTTCTTCTTGTTTCTTTGACTCTTGGCCCGTACCAAACTCTGGCCCTTGAACTGAGCTTCAAGCTTGTCCAAACACTCCAAAGTATCCCAGCCAATTGAAGTGATGTCGGTAATCAATAAGTCAGCATCGAATCCGTAAACGTCCCACAGCTGTCGTCCAAGCAAGTGCTGTAGGATCTGTTCTTCGTCATCAAATTGCAGCAACATTTTCTGGTTACGTTTGAGGACTGCTAATGCCACACGCATCAAAGTCGGGATTGCCCCTTCTGCAAACATCAAATCGTAGATTCGAATTAGCATGGCCAGCGGACAAGTCACTGCGAAAAAGGACAAGAACCATTGACTGGCATAAATAGATGTGACTCCGAGCGAGTCAAAATGCTGGTTCAACTCAGGCAAGTACTGGGTCAGCAGGGAATCAAACTGATACATGCGTAGCTGCAACCCAGACATATCTGCTGTGAACATCGACCGAAGATCGTAGTCCTCCATCAGCTTTACCAACACACAAAACGCCTCTTTATCAGACATGTGGAGTAACAGTGGGCCAGCCAGGAAAGTTAGTCCTTGACAATATCCGACTTGCATGTCGTATGCGCTATATGCTCGTAGTACCCGGCCGAGTTTGACCTGGCCATCGCCGCCTTTCTCTTGGAACATGCCAATCTCTGGGAAAGTTCTGTTCAGATCGCGTCCGATAATTTTGACAAACGGCGTCCACTCCTGCGCCAAAGAATCATATAACGATTCAAAGGTATTGGAGTGGGCCTCACACATGCTGATCCACGTCTTCCCTCGAAGGGCAGGTGGAATTCCGGACCAAATCATAATGCTAGCGTACTTCGGGATTGTGGAGACAACCTGACGGTATTCTGCAATGAGAGCAGCCCACAATTCCAGTTCTGCATCCGAGTAGTCCAGGTCTGGAAGGTTTGGGATATCAGAAAAAGGTTGCTGCTTTTGGTTCGCGATTAGAGTTTTCATCTCCTCGATAGTCATCAAATCTTGATGGCATTCTGAGGGTGTTTTTTCTGATTGCACGTGTTCCAATCTGATTTTTAGCAAGTCTGTTGATTTGGTGCTATTTGTCGTGGTACCATTGTTGTTGCTATTAATGTCATTTTCTTTACTAGCACTATTGTTTCGGTCTGTACACGAATTGTCGTTTTCGTCACTATCAATGCTATTGTGTGTGTCGTTCACCATTCGAGATTCGATTGCCTTGAACGCATCCCAGTTTATCTGGTGGTTCTGTTGTGAATCTTCCACTTGCGACATAATAAATAGATCGAGATTGTTTTTAGAATATAAGTTTTGGCCCGAGTCTACAGGACTAATGAGTTATGTTTGCTGTTTGTTTTTTCGTTTTTTGTCCACGGTTCTTGCTCTACAAGAACTTCAAGTATCTAAGGAATGTCTAGTTCTAAGAATAAAAAGAACTTTGGGTATATAACACTAAGGTAAAAAAAGGAATGGATGGGTAACTAGCAAAAAAAACAATCAAGCCTGCTGAGCAGTCAAACAAATAAAAATATCAATGGTTGGTTTTGGTGGAAATGAGGATCTTTAAAAACTATGTACCAGAATACTAGAGCCACGCCGCCCCCTAATTCCATCCGCCGCCCAGTACAAAAAAAAATTAGAAAAACGAGCTTTTGAGCCTATGCACAAGCATGTGGCCATGTGCGCAGGAGCAATTATAACTCTTTCTCGATAAAAAAAAGCCTATAAAAAAGATCGCCGGAATTAAGGCGCACCACGCTAGAGCTAAAAGATTGTTTTTCGCGAACGTTGAGATTAGCCTGTGAAGGGGTTCATTGGGAATGGGTAGGAGGGAGATCGACGTCTCACATTTCTCATTGGGCGGTGCTTTTGCCTAATTGGGAATAAAGCAACTTGGACCCCCTTAGAACGGGAACCAGAGCCAAAAACAAGTTGGAGGAGCTGCTGCGTGCGGATTGGCTATGTGCATGTATGCATTAGGGGGAAGTTGTATGTCGAGGAAAATTGGGGTGCATGAACTGTCAAGGCTAGAAGGAAGTAAAGTCTTTTGTTTTTTTTTAAGGGGGACATGATGAAGATGGTAGGGCTGCTCTGCAAGTGGATGGTTGGGCTGTTCACGTACCAGAATCGAACTAGACCACGAGATACTGAGTTTCGGGCTGTGAGCTGTTACGGTGGTAATCTTGGGTTCTGGCTCACATACCGATCGATTCCTCGTAGAACATCGAAGCCAGCCATTCACCAATTTTTTTCAAATTAGACCCAAACTCTAATAAATGCAATGCTGATTTGATTGATCAAATTCCATCAGATTCCTTATTCTGGCTCTAGGTTTGCTAAGGTTAGTGATCGCAGGGCTTGGTTCGGCTGATAAAGCTAAGCAAGCTCTCGCTTGAAATTTTTTTTAGGAGTTTATTGCATTGTCTACCCATCCAACATGCATCTTTGGCACATTCCACTGCGTTCTCGTACTGCTGTCAATCGTTGTGTCAACTCAAGGCTGCCAATTCGTGTGTAAGGGCAGTGGAAGTTCGTGTATTAGGATTTTTTGATGTAATGCGATGCAGTGTGAATTATTGGGTGGTAGGGCTTCATATAACGGGATAAGGGAAGTGGTGATATCACCATTTCCCCTCGCCCGTGCCTAGATAACCAGAATAATGGCCCTTGAGAGCTCTTTTTTATCGTTTTCAAGACCCGGCTAAGGTGTATTCTGAGTGCGATATGGGGTGATGTACCACCACCACTGTTCGGCATGGATAGCAGTAGTCACTATGGAAGACTCAACTCAATGTTCTGATTGAGGACTCGTGACCCATAATCATTCTAGTGCTAAAAATAGTAGAAAACTAGCTCTCTTACAGTTTAATTTCCACTCCTCAATACCCGTCTTTCGAAACCGTCCATTTGCGTGCGGCTTTGTTCTAGAAAGAAAAGATAAAGCCGCACGGCCGCTACAACGTCCCAGTCTCGGCCCAAAAACTAGAGGACATAAAAAAAAAAAATTTCCCTTAAGGCTTTGCCTATCGATCCACCAAAAAGCATAAATGTCATTCACACAGACCCACGAAACCATACAAGAAAACGACCTGGTATTAGTATGGCTCTCCAGAGGAAATATCAAACCCATTCGTCCCCAAGAGGGTAAAATCCTGCAGACAAGGTATGGGGCTTTCCCTCACGAATCCATCATTGGCCAGAAATTCGGATCTCAAATCGCATCAAAATCAAACACCGGTTATATACATCTCCTAGCACCAACCCCAGAACTATGGTCGCTATCACTACCGCATCGTACACAGATCGTGTATACACCAGATGCCAGCTACATTGTACAGAGACTCAAAATTCGGCCAGGATCACGAGTGATTGAATCCGGTACTGGTTCTGGAAGTTTCACCCATGCAATCACTCGGTCAGTGGGAAGCACTGGTCACGTATTCACATATGAGTTCCACGAAGCTCGATGTGAACAGGCTAAGACAGAGTTCCAAGACCACGGGCTACTGCCTGATAGGCTAACACTCACCCACAGAGATGTATGTAACGATGGGTTCGCAATCAAGACCGGTGAGAATGCAGATATACCAGTTGATATCAAGGCGAATGCTGTATTCTTGGACTTGCCATCGCCGTGGACTGCAGTAGAGCATTTGAAAGAAGTCATAGATACTACAAGAATGGTCAGCATCTGCTGTTTTTCCCCATGCATCGAGCAAGTGTCTAGGACTGTCGAGGCCCTGAAATCCCAGGGGTTTCAGAGAATCGAAATGGTCGAAGTGGCTGCTCGAAAGTGGGAGTCTCGGAAAAATATGGTACGTCATGTCGATGATGCCGCTGCACGGTTGTTGGATATTCGGACTCGTCGTAACGAGGGCCTAAAGAAGCGCAATGAGCGAATGGAGGCTGAAAGGCGGGGCGAGAAGCGACAGAGGGAAGATCAAGGACAAGAGCAAGAAGACAACGACGGCGATTCAGAAAAGACGAAGAAGTCTGGATTCAATCCTTTCGGAAAGGGTCAAAATATCCGAGAGGGGGATGAAAGGTTCGAATGGGCTCCAGTTGCACGAATCGAGCCTGAGATCAAAACTCACACGTCGTATCTAACCTTTGCCATTTTGCCTCCTCAGGTTTTTATATAAATAAGTGTATATACTAGGCGACAAACATATAGATTAAAAGTTTGAAATATGCAAACCAACGAACAATCTGTGAAAGAATTTTCTTGGTATTTCTGGAATTGCCATGTCTCGAGAGGTCGGCAAACGATTCAAAAAAAGATGAGCCTAAAAATATCTAGTAATCATATAAATAATAGTGGTTATAATGCTATTTACAATCCATATCGAAACAAGAGCAGTATCCAAAAAAAAATAAAAAAAAAAAAAAAAAAAAAAAAATAAAAAAATAAAAAGTAAAAGAAAATATCCAGCTGCTAATGTGTGATTACATGCCTCGATTCACTTAAAGCCATGGGCCCAAGCTTGTATCGACCGTCAACGCTGTTAACGTTGTTAACATAGTCATAGTATAATGCAAAATTCGCAGTGCGACCAGTAATGTGAACAACTTGGCCATCCTCACCAATAAACCAAAACCCCCCTTGGTATCGAGTCTCTGATTCCAATTGCCCATCTAGAGAAGCATCGCTTAGCCCCGGATCAGCCAAATGCATATTTGGAAACAAATCATCAACTTGCTGTTGATGTATGCGATAGGTCTTACAGTGTGCAGTAATGGTATCTATCAGACAAAGATAACTGGCGCCAGGCTTGACTCCAGTAACATAAACATGCCGCTTTGTCCAATAATGACTGAATTTCCCCCAAGTGATGCTGCTATCGTTGGGCAACTGTACAGTTGGTGTCCACTCCAATTGGAAGGTATCATCTTCATCGCTGCTATCCAAGATGGATTGAACTGAACAAGAATAAATGGTCGCAGTGTTGTAATCAAACTTGAGCAAGTGATTTTCACAGACCGAAAGTTCATTAGACTGATACATCTGGTGGTCCTCTCCACCATGCTTCCCGTCATTAAAAACTACTTTTTTCAGAAGCGTACAATCTGGTATACTGTAAAGCTCAAGTGTGCCATCCAATACTTTTACGAACCAGTGGACGCTCACCAAGACCAGGGACCCTGCGTCTATGTCTGGTTTCCAAAAAAATTCTGGGTAATACGATAGAGGGTTCGACGAGCTCACCCTCGTCAACATATTAATACGCTTTTTGGCCTGGCTCTTCATTGTGAAATACGAACAGTTGGCTTCCAAAAGCTGGAAGGGCTTTGCCACTAGTTCTGAATGGAAAGCCCATCTAGAATGACTGTAGTACCCGCCATTGGATGCTGTTGTAGTATTTGGCGTGAAGGAGTCAAAGTACAATCTCTTTTTGTCATCAATCCCTGATTTTAGCAGATCTGTCTGTTCGCATGGGAAGAATTGAAATGTGCGATTGTTAACATCAAGGATATTGACACCAATAAAATCATCGGGGTTTTTGTTAAGGTCATCGTGGCCCTCATATATTTCCGAGTAGACACAGCCATTGCGAGCCAGCTCATTGCGTCCACCGGGGCTCTGCCCAATGGAATGAATAGCCCTGAATCCTGGAGGAATCTCGTTGATCCACGGGGTCAACATCTCCGCTTCACTCTCTAAGATTATAGGGATTGTTCTTGCGGATAGAGACCGAGTTTCTAGATGATACCTCAGACATTGGTTGAACCACGGGCCAAATTGTGGCACTATCAACGGCTCTTGGTCAAATTGGATTAACGTGCTGAGCTGTTCTGCTAAAGGTTCAAACAGTCCTTTGTCACGTTGCTGTAAGATGCTCCGCCAATACCTACAGACATTAATTAGAGGTACAATTTCGACCGGTACTTTAATCTTCTGGAAGATTTTCTCTAAGATTTCTGTTGGCAGATCATTTATTGTCGTTGACACCATATTGAACGAAGTGTGACAAGAGCCACGACCGTGTTTTTATCTATTTATTATTATTATTTTTTCTCTTTTCTCTTGCTATTATTGCGATCTGTCAATCTGCCAGTACTCTTCCTGAACAGCTCTCCCAGTTTGCCCTATTGTAACAATGTCACAAGATTCAGCCAGAAGGTTCAACGTGAAACAGCAAAACTTTTGAGTACTCACCTTATGGTCAACAAATCACTTTTAAAAAGGCAGAAAAGATACACCCTGTGAGATATAATAACAAAAAAAAAAAAAAAAAATATATATATATATAAAAAAGAGAATGACTCCCTTTGACAAAATACCTGCAGGATACTGCTGATTTTTTTCCTTCTTACCCCTCGTGCATGCTCCTATATATGCTCGTGGATCTAAGATTTCCCCTTAGAGAAAGCGGCGTTCCACGGTACCAATATGAAACCTAGTCGCAAACGGATTTAAACAATAGGTTCTACCCACTTCAAAAAAAAAAAAAAATTGGCCTGGTGTTTCGCCAGAATAAGAAAGAAAGTAGCAATAGTTTTCAAATTTCTCAGCTTCTATCCATAAATATCTGTGGACATTTATTGATTAATACACCAAGAAAATGCAAAATAGCGCAGTCTTTGTCTCATTTTTCCGTGCTGGTGGCCGCAAGCCCAGCGAGCTAGTGCCATACAACTCGGACCTATGAGGTCACAAGTCGGACTTTAAAGAAAAAGGATCGGCAGTTAGGCCAAGTGGGGACTAGCCTAATCAAAACTAATAGCTGATTAGAAATTGGAGAGACATTGTTTCATAATAGCACTCGAACATTGCTACTCGGTGGGTTTCTTGTCCTGCTCTATAGCTGAAAAGTCATCACTAGCAGTTGGTTTATGCGTCGTTACGATAAGGCTCGTCGCCCGTATTTCCTTTTCGACCTACAGACGGACAGCCTTGCATTGCATCTCTCAAAGGCCTCGAATAGTGGGGCTCACAGCCAGAAGGGATGGATAAAACCATCCCACCTCGGGCCTAGGTGAATGTGCTCAAGTAGTCAGCCATAGCCTTATCATTAGAGAGAATGGAAAGGACGTAGCTTGCCGAAAGAAAGGAAACACGTCCCTCAGAAGATACCACCCAGTGCCCATCGTAGTGTGGATAATGACCACTCAAAGCTCCGCAATCTACCTCTCCGTTTTGGGCTCGGTAAACCCGAATTGATGATGAGATCATGTCTATTAGTAGCATTTTCCGTTCACGTGAACTTACAATGGCAACGAACCTCGAAGAACAAACCACATTGGGACCCAGCTCCCAGTCCACAGACTCTTCAAAACGAAGAAGCTTGCACCATTGTAATTCACCAGAGCAATGGACTACTTCGTCAATTGGGCACGTATATAGCACCTTGTCATGCCGGTCGTAGTGTATCAAGTGGGTATCTGTCATATCCACGGCCATAGACCTTGTTTCCATTGGGAGGCCATTATACCACTGTCCGCGGATACAGGTTGGTCTTCTATGAACCAGTGTTCTCATGGTGGCTTTCGACAAGATGGTAATGCAATCTCCATCAACTACGGCGAACTTGTCTTTGTTCTGTAGCACATTCTCTCCACCAGATAAATTGGCTTCGTATAAGCACTTACTGAGGCTAGGCCCCATATCAGGTTTGCTACGTGTTTCCCAAATGCCATTTCTAGTGACATGAAGAAAGCTTTTGCAGTTCGGACTCAGCCCCAGAACCTGTTGCACCTCGTTTTCGGGGATGTCGAAACTGTACTTTCCCAGACATACCACCCTATCTTGCTGATCTACATAGATTAAAGGCTCGACCAGCAATTCCACCTCCAACGTACACAGATCGACTACGGCGGTACGCCAGGGCGTATCAGAGCGCGTAATATCTAAGTGTATTTTGTCTCGGAAAGCCCGTGGTAGAAAATCGTCCGCTTCCATTGGTATAGTTAGGCTCGTCTTTTCTGGAACCTCATTACAGGCTGCCTCGCAATAGCTGTTAATATCAATATATCTTCTTTGTGTAGACATGTATTTCTTGATCAGAGTTGCTCTAAGCACTTTGTTAAGGTGTGGACCAAATACTGGTAGGAGAGGTTCGTCATCCACATCATCAGCCTCAGCAGGAGGAGAGAGGTCAAGGTCTCTTGCCCTGAAAGACGAATCGCAGCTCACAATGATATGTCTCCATCTACGACACACCAGAGAGCACTGAATGACATCGAAAATATCGCAATGGACAAAAACCTGAAGCAGCAATTCTGCTGGTAGCATTGGATTGATTGTAGTCAAAATGGGTGATGTGGGCCCTCAGGGGGGGGGGGGGGGGTTCACTTTTGTCGCAGAGGCTCACGCGGGAGTACGGCTTTCGACGAAGTAGCGGTACTTTTCTTGGTTCTGAGGTAATTCTTGATTTGAAATAGATGCTAGAAAATGAGCCATGGAATATATCTTAAATGAGCCATGGAATATATCTTTTATAGATATTGTGTAACCTTGTGAAAGTCACAAGTTGGAGTCGGCATAAGCAGTCATAGATAAGTGTGTCAACAACGTTACATAGAAACCTTGAGCCAGTATAAACTCGTCACCCATTACTCAAAAGCCATCATAACAGCCTTACTGATACCACTAGAAATCATTAGCTTTATCCAGTATTGTAGTTTTCCCAGATAAAAATAACAAGCTTATCTTGGAGAGCCTAACTCAATGCGAGTTCTCCAGCCTCCTAGCTGCATCGGGCCCTATATACGACAGACCAAAGGAGTAAATTGTTTGGATTCCATTATCTTCTAAACATTACCCATACCTCTAAGTCGGGCATTCCATTTGCTCAGTATTATAGTCATGTACATATCGGATTCAGTACCACCATAGCCTACATCCTCATAATCACCAAAGTCCCGCCGCCGTCTGTTACTAGAGATCATATCGTCAATGTGGCCGATAGACAGAAATCTAACCTGGCCGTCTGAAGAAAAGGTCCAAAACCCATCCGAATGTATCGAACGATTATCAAACTCTCCCAAAGAAGAATCGTGGTCAAACTCGCTCGTATAGACTCGAATTGCCGATGATATCAAATCAATCACCAACACATGTTTCTCACCGCTATTTATGGTAACAAACCTTTGAGAGCACACCACATTAGAGCCCAAATGGTATCCAGAAACGCCACGTTCAAGCTCAATCAGACGGTGCCATTGCAGTTCGCGAGAACTATGGATTACCTCATCCACTGGGCAAGTGGCCAGATATCGCTCTCGGCGGTTATAGTAAATCAAATGAGTGTCTGTCATGCAGACAGCCATCGATTTTACGCTACCCAAGAGGGTGACGTACCACGGGTCATAAATGCAAAGCCGTCTTCGGTGAACAAGCACTTTCTTTGCACTCCTCGAAGTGATGGTTATTCTATCTCCATCAACGATTGCTATTTTATCTTTATTCCACAAGACGTTCTGACCCGCGGTGATATCTGATTCGTACAAAGTATCACAAGAACTATAATTTTTTCTTCCACCAGGGTTACTCTTCAAATGCCAAACACCATTCCTAGTAGCGCAAATAAGACGGTCAAAATCCGGAGCTACTTCAAGTTGTATGAGATCCCCGCGGCGTACATAGAATTTGTGTTTGCCCAGATAGACGACCCCATCTTGCTCAAATTGGGGGCCTATGTCCTCAGTCAAGAACTCTAATTCCAGTGTATTCAAATCAAAAACTACTGTGGACCAAGAATTAGTAGAGTGGAGGGTTAAATACAGTTTGTTTCTAAAAGCTCGCGGGAGAAAAGAGTCCAAATCATTTTCCAGACACATTTCCACCTTGTCAGGCTGCACTTTATGGGCAGTTGGTTTGACGATATCATCAGCAGAGATATATATTGTCTCCTGAGACATGCACTTGTAGGCAAGAGCTGTTCTGAGCAGTTTGTTTAGATGTGGGCCGAATGCTGGTAGTGGCATTCTACTTCCAAAGTAACCAGACTCTTCTTCTTCAGTTTGCGAGGAATCACTATTGTGAACCTTGAATGACACGTCATAGTCTATAATAACGTTTCTCCATCTTCGACATACCAAAGAACATTGCAAAATATCAAGTATGTCGCAACTGACAAATACCTGAAGCAGTAGCTCAGTTGGTAGCATATAGATGTGAGGAAGAATGGACAGTTTTCCCGTGTTGGCTTCACGCGGCAAGACGTCTTATCTTCCGAGGTGAGGGAGGCAAGGAAATTGTGCAACTTCTATAGTGTTCAGTATGGGTACTGTTAAAAAAATCCTGGAAGTGAGTTTGGTGTGAAGCTGCAGTACTAATAGAACCTTTATGGTTAGTATCATAGGGCCCTACAGCACTGTTTTTTTTTTATCCCTTCTGGTATTTAAGCCGCAGTGCGGCGTTATGGGAGGATCCAGAAAGCGATCCCCCACGTTGTTACCCCACGCCGTAATTTTTTTTTCTTCACCCCACTTCTCTGATTTATGGTATAAAATATTAATACTGGCCCAGTGCCATTCAACAAGAGTAGTAAGCTGCAAAACAAAATTTCGAACTCATTATAAACGTCCAGTTCCCGAATTCCAATTACAGTATAACGAGCCTGTGGCGATTTAGGACACAAGTGGACGAGACAGTGAACGAAAAGGGAACTAAATACCAGAAGAATCATAGCACAAGCCCTGCTGATCGACTGAGAAGAGGAGATCCCGATTAAGCAGATAGCATAGAAATATTAGTACACCAGATATTTCATTCAGAACATAGACCATCACTACCAGCATGCCACAAGTACCAGAAATGCCCATCCCAGAAGGGATTCTGAAAGACAAAAACATAGCAATCACAGGAGCCACCACTGGAATAGGACGAGCTATTGCCATTGCGTTAGCCAAAGCCGGGGCTAACCTATGTGTGCTGTATCTGAAGTCGGAAAGAGACAACGTGACTAGTTTGGAGCAAGAAATTGCTGCACTAGGGAAAAATACTGGCTTTGCCTCACTGGAAGGCGACGTATCTCACCAGCAAACAGCAGTAGACCTGGTTCGCAAATGCGTCGAATCCTTTGGTGAGATCAACGTAATGATCGCCAATGCCGCAATTTGCAATTATGGCGACTTCCTCGATACCCCAGCAGATTCATACTACGCACACGTGCGTATCAATCTCGATGGGGTCTACTTTATGGTTCAAGAGGCAGGAAGACAGATGCGAGACCAGAAAAAAGGAGGATCAATCATTTGTACAGGGTCGATACGATCGCTTCTGGGTGGGGCCGCAGTTGTTCCTTATACTGCCACAAAAGGAGGAGTTTTGTCGATAGTTCAGGCTGCGGCTGCTGCTCTGGGGCCGTATAATATTAGAGTCAATTGCTTGATGCCAGGTGCTGTTGAGACTCCAATCATGACTCAGAATTCTACTGAAGAAGAACGACAGAAGATCATTAGTAAGATCCCTATGAACCGGATGGCCAGTGCAGAGGATTTGGGCGGGCCAGCGGTTTTCCTGGCCTCAGAGTTATCTCGGTTCTGCAATGGGTCCGAGATGCTAGTTGATGGGGGGCAGTACGTGAATCTGGAGTAGCCTTTTTTTTTTTTTTTCTCATTGGGCTTAGAATCCGTTGTTTCAGTATATATGTGCAAGAAAGAAAGGTTCGAAAAAAATGGCCTAGTTGCAACCGCACGTGCGGCTCAATGGCGGTAAGCCTCATCGAGTGGTTACTCTCGTTAGACTTGAAAAAATTAGTAAGGGCAGAAGCATAGAAAGATCTTACAAGGAAAGAGAAATTCTACTATCAGGACAGCAATAACAGAGAGGCAATGCAGAGCGGTATCACAAAGCAATATCCAGATTAAAACTAGAACATGAATAATTATCAAATATATGCTTATGAGCCTATAAAACTAAACTAAAAGGCTGTGTAGAACCCTTCAACAGGAATTGAATTATCTAGAGTGTTAAAGTTAGTTATCGAAATCAAATAATGGTTTCAAAAATCAATAGTTTCAGACAAAAAAAATTAGGTAGCGTGGTTTTTTCCACATGGACTCTAAACGCAACGAAACGTCGACAGAAAGAATCTCGAGCCAAATGCACTCTGGTCATCATTTCAATTGATTCACGAAATATTTTTCTAAAAGAAAACAAAGAATAAACTTACTTTACTGATTCAAAAAAGTGATGAAGAAAAGGAAAAGAGGAAAAAAAAAATTTTTTTTCCATGGAAAATGCTTCTTTTTTATAGTCGTTCTCAGTGGTAGTGTGGGCGCGCACTGAAATTGTGACCGTGTTCAAGCACTACGACGACTCTTTTCGATAGCTGATCTTATCAACCTTAACCTCTCCATCCAAATAGCTGTAAATATATAGTACACAAACACTTCCCTGAACATCCAATAGACAGAACGAAGGTGTAGAGTTGCCGTTGTCATCTTTGTCGTTTTCTTCAGGCTCTTCTTCCCATCCTGTGTAGAAAGCTCCCGTAGCACTTCCCGGATTGATAAAAAACTTGCCTTCTAGCTGGTAAGCCTCGACACGATGCGAGCCACCCCACACCAGAATGTCGACATCTAACTGTCGTGCGATAATTAGTAAAGCATCTGGGTCTGAGTTGGGGATCACTGTGTGTCCTGAAACGATTCCAATTTTGAGTTGGCCCTGCTGTACAATCTGGTTCAGCGGCCAATTGTGATCTAGAGTGTCGAACTCTCCCTTAACGTTGACGAAGCTTGGAGCAATTGCCTTCAGGTAGTCATGTGTGGTTTTATCTGTAATGTTTCCTAAGCATAGTACCTGGCCTATTTTACCGGGAGCCAGTAATTTTTTGAACTTTTTATCTAGTTAGCATGGGGTTCAAGTAGAGAGAGAGAGGGGTTTGTCGGGTTCGGTGGCGTACTTTTTCCGGCAGATCCTAGACACAGGTTAGTCTCTGGTTATGAATGTGGAAAGAAAGCATGAAATTTGTCATACAATTGATCGATCTGGTATGTGGAGATCTGAAATAGCTAGTACAAGCATTGTGCTGATGAGGAAGTGTCGATTAGTGGTGTATGTGTTTTGTGTGAGTGTGGAGTTTGGGACTTGAGAGCCCGGTGGTACTACATCCCAGCTCGGAGTGATAAACTGGACGACTTCAGCTCAGGCAGAACAGAAAGTGAAGATAGTAGACAAGATATTGACGAAACTCAAAAAATTAGCAATTCCTTTTCTTAAAGTACTGAAAAAATTTCCTATAAATTATATACAATGTTGAAATATACACAGTATCATCATCAATAAACATAAGCAACTAAGCCGTTGAGGTTAGTTCTCTTCTCGAGGTGTAGTAGTGAAATAAAAAATAATAGCAGCCGATTCATCGAATATAAGCTTCCTAATCTAGCTCCAGAGTAACTAAATTGTTGCAAATTATACTGGCAATGGGAACTGAGAGGCCCATTGGGCAATCTCATTCTTCAAAGAAGTCAATCGCTCATCTCCAGCGGTAACCTTGGCCTTGAAATCCTTCAACTTGTTGGCCTCCTTTGGCAAAGACTGCTGAGTCTCGACACAGTATTTGACAGCCTGGTCAATGTATCCAGCAATTCGCTCAAAGTCAGACTCGCTGTATCCTCGAGTAGACATGGCTGGGGCTCCGATTCGAATACCACCTGGGACCAAAGCAGACTTGTCACCTGGGATGGAGTTCTTGTTAAGAGCAATGTTGATCAGTTCACAGACTGTTTCAACACGGGCACCATCGACACCCTTATCTCGCAGGTTAACAAGAACCATGTGAGAGTCGGTACCGTTGGATACCAAAGTGTAACCCAATTGCTTGAAGGCGTTCTCCAGAGCCTTAGCGTTCTTCAAAACCTGTTGTTGGTAAGCAACGAATTCTGGAGTATTGGCCTGTTTCAGGGCGACAGCCAAAGCAGTGATGGTATGGTTGTGTGGACCACCTTGGTGACCTGGGAACACAGAGAAGTTGATTGGGTTTTCCAAATCGTAGAGCACTTCCTTACCAGTCTTTGGGTTAACTGATCGGACACCTCGTCGGAAAAAGATCATGGCACCTCGTGGACCTCGCAAGGACTTGTGGGTGGTAGTGGTGACAATATCGGCATATTCGAATGGAGATGGGATCACCTGAGCAGAGACCAACCCAGAGATGTGAGCCATGTCTACGACTAGATAAGCACCGACCTTGTCGGCGATTTCTCGCATTCGCTTGTAGTCAATCAATCGACAGTAAGCAGAGGTACCGGCGACCAACACTTTTGGTCGGTACAGCACAGCGGTCTTCTCCAACATGTCGTAGTCAATAATGCCAGTTTCCAAGTTGACTCGATATGGCATGGTTTCGAAATAGGTCGATACAGCAGAGATTTTTCTGGTGTCGGTTTGGTAACCATGTGACAAGTGACCTCCGTGAGGCAAGTCAAGACCCATTAATCGGTCGTGAGGCTTCATAATGGCCTGGTAGACCTGTAGGTTTGCTGGAGATCCAGATAGGGTCTGAACATTAACACCCCATTTGTCGGAGGTTACATGGAAGGCCTCCAAGGCTCGTTGCTGACAAAGGGTTTCGATACGGTCAATGTGTTGGTTACCACCGTAGTATCGGGCACCTGGGTAACCTTCAGAGTACTTATTACACATTGGGGATCCCAAAGCGTCGAAAACGGCACGGGAGGTGAAGTTTTCACTGGCAATCAATACAATTGATTCCTTTTGTCGTTGGACTTCGTCTTTCATGATGCCGTCGACTTCTGGGT
>JAJLUM010000054.1:32084-94783 GCA_030564265.1 Blastobotrys attinorum
TAGAAGTAAGAGAGAGAGAGAAAGAGACCAGAAAAAAAAAAAAAAAAAAAAAAAATCCAGAAGGAAAATGACTCTTTGGGCCAGAGTTTTCTAAACAAGAGGCCCTGCAAAAAAAACCTGCAGTACTGTGCTTCTGGACCTCTACTCTGGCCTGGTCTGGTCCACCAACCAGCCTCCCAAGCTCACCTTATCTCAGGCCAATGTCAGAGACAAGAAGAAAAATTTCATCACCCGCTTGGATCCACTGACCCGGGGACGCCCCTGTTAACCTGTGTATCCCAGTTACCCGGTTCTGAACCCTGGGCCATTATTCATCTAGTAAGACGTCACTGACCCCCACGAAAATTTTCACATCGCTAAACGATAAAAAGCCGCCGTCGTATATAAAGACCAAATCCAGTAAAATTGCTAGACGGATCTATGCGGATTCTAAGTGTATAATCCAAACTTCACCCCACACAGCTCTCAGCTGCAGTGATAGTTTTCCCCTAGGATCGATTAGACACACCAACATGATTCCTACCAGAAGAGGTGTCGGCCAGTTCCAGCGGAAAATCCACCTTCGGCCATGTCCTAGCTGCTTCTCTTCATCACTATCCCCCACTCAGACCCGTATAAATAAAACCAACTTCTCCTCTCATTATTCCTCGTTTGCTGCTGGCTGCTATTACCCAAGTTTGTCCAAAATTCCCACATCTTATTTATACCCTACAATGTCCCGACCTAGCGTAGTCTCCCGTATAAATTTGCTGGCCAGTCACATTGTCCGATCCAACCTCACAACTTCCACACAACAACAACAAAGCACACAACAAGCAAGCTCAACAATGTCTAACCAAAAGCCTCATCCTCTGACCATGATTCCTGGTCCAATTGAGTTCGACGACCAGGTCCTGGAGGCCATGTCGCACCCAGCTGAGGCCCACACTGCCCCTCAGTTCTGCAAGACCTTCTCGAGTGTCCTGCAAATGATGCGACAATTGTTCTTGTCCACCGATCCAAATGCCCAGCCATTTGTCATCGCCGGCTCTGGTACCCTTGGGTGGGACATTGTTGCCACTAACTTTGTTGAGCAAGGTGAGAATGCCCTGGTGTTGAACACTGGCTATTTCTCAAGTGCCTTTGCCGACTGTTTGACCACCTACGGGGCCAAGGTCGACCAAGTCACTGCTCCAGTCGGTGACCGACCTACCTTGGAGCAGGTTGAGGCTGCTTTGAAGCAAAAGAAGTACAAGGTGATCACTATCACCCATGTCGACACCTCTACTGGAGTCTTGTCCGACATCAAGGCCATCTCCGAGCTGGTTCACAAGGTGTCTCCAGACACCTTGGTTATTGTCGATGGTGTTTGCTCTGTCGGATCTGAAGTGATCCGGTTCGATGACTGGGGCATTGACTTTGTGTTGACTGCTCCACAGAAGGCCATTGGTGCTCCATCGGGGCTTTCAGTCACCTATGCCTCTGCCCGAGCTATGCAGACTGTTGCTGACCGAAAGACTCCAGTCAACACTTATTTTGCCTCTTTGCCTCGGTGGTTGCCAGTAATGAAGGCCTACGAGGCCTCCAAGCCGGCATATTTCGCTACTCCACCAGTGCAGAACGTCTATGCCTTGCACGAGGCCCTGGCTCAGTTCGCTACCTCTGCTGAATCTGTGGAGGCTCGGTTCAAGACCCATGCTCAGGTTTCTGACAAGGTCAAGGACTTCATTGAGTCCCTTGGTCTCAAGACTGTTGCTGTTAGCCGAGAGAAGGGTGCTCATGGATTGACCTGTGTTTACTTGCCAGAGGGTGTAGCTAACACTGACCTTTTGCCAGCTATGGCCAAGAAGAACATCACTTTGGCTGGCGGTATTCACAAGGAGATTGCTACCAAGTACTTCCGAATTGGCCACATGGGTGTTTCTGCTGTCAAGCCAGAGTTGGGGCACATTGATGCCGTGACCAAGAACTTGAAGGAGACTCTGGGTGAGTTGGGGTACAGCAAGTAGAGTGTACTATAGTCTATAAAAGAGTAAAAGTAATAAACGAGTTACCAAACTTGGTCAGTCACTGTGCAAATTACCATATCAATTCCTGGGCACTCCGAAACTTCACGAATCGCAGGTCGTGGATCGAATACCGTAAGATTTTCTAATGAGTGGACCAACGCGGGTGGAGAGTGACTATATAATTATTATTATTCCTGAAGCTTTTATTTCATCTGAATCTATCCTCTGATTTACTTCAAGTGCGTCTATCCTTAAATAACCCCACCATTCGTGTGCTTAAATTGCTTTATCAATTTATATACTCCAATAAATTGAATGACCAGTGTTCTTACTTACTCAGTCACTATTCACGCTCCTAGTCCAACAGTGCGGCTCATGCATCACACATTGTGACGCCGCACAATATTACGCCTAATTTTGGGCGCCGCACTGCCAGCCCCAGCCAGAACAGACTTCGTCAAATAGGGCCCCAGATCAGCTGAAGACGTAGAAGCATTCTTATGATCCCATAGAGCCCATACTGGCAGTGGGAGTCTCCCTCTGGCCAAGACAATAGGCTTCCCACGCAGCTGCGACACCGGAATTGGAGTCAGAATGCGCAGACTGTCCGATTGAACAGATTGAACAATACAGTAGCCAATACACCGAGATTCAGAATACAAAACAGCGTCATTCTTGAGCCAGATACCTGATCCCCACCGAGAATCGCCATTATTATTGCTAGTAGTCGTATCAGGAACCTCGAGCACAGCTAACAATGCGCCATTAATACATCCAGTAAGGTCCCGCTCATCAACATCAGCATCAACGGAAATTCCGCGCAGATCGCTGAAATGCACATTGTACGGGGCAATTTCTGTCAAGTGCCTCGAGAAATCGCCGTCGTATAAGTAATTTAATGTATGCAGTGTTCTCATATCAGCAGACGTGGTCTTAACCCCACTGGTGTTATGACTACTACCACCAACACCATTGTAGAAATTCGGTAAAGCGTTCTCCACGTGGAAATACTTCTGCGGCTGAAGCGCCTCAAGAATCAATTCTTGTTCATCCTCCCTGCCCAAATATACTACATGGGTGGGCTTGTTGTTATACGCAATCTGGGCGGTGAGGTCCAACCCCAATCCCTTAGCCCAGCCCGAAGTGTTGATAATAAGAGGCGTCTGCTTCACCTGCTGCAGCGACTCATACTGACGAAATAGTTCGTCGGCCTGTGAGAGATATACCGCTGGCTGATCTTTCTGTGATGTGTTGCCCAATGAATGGGCCTTTACGACAGTACTAGTACTTCTGCCACTACTGCCAGGTAAATCGGCTGGGGATTTGCTACTAACAAACCCAAATTTATGCATATAAGGTGGCTCAAAGTTGAATTGCTCTAGAGAATGCAGAGATAACGTCCCGGGAGGACAAAACTCTGGCTGCCCAGGGTCGAGCTCCAGATAATGAATCTGGTCGGCCGCAGATGACAGCATATAGTTAGTCAGAAATCTACAGAAAGACGATTTCCCGGTAGACTTTGCCCCTACCACCATCACCACAGGTTGGTTCTGTTGTACATTGGACTGTGTCTGCATATCTCCTACGATCTCTTCGGCTACAGATGTCCACGATTTGAAATGGTTGAATAGCTGAGTTCTGGAGGCAGGGGCCCGGACAAGCCGCTCAAACGGCTTGTTAAATATCGATTTGAACGGCGGAGCAACGTTTCCGATATCGAAATTCTTTTCCAGTGGTTTTATATGTACAATTGCTCTGTAGTTATCATCAAACAGGTGCTGGTTGAAATCGGTGCGGGTTTCCTGGACGATATCTTGATCCAGCACTTGGATGCACTCGATTACCGGCAGAGCATGCGTAGAATACGATGATACCCTGTATTTGTTTGGGTTTGCATGGATCGTAGCTCCAAGAAGTCTAATAGCACCCTTCTGGACTGTCATATCAAAGGAACCGCGAAATACAAGGCTTTCTCCCACGACCATTCCGTAAATGTGAGCACAAGCATCTTCATCTTCCTTTTCTTGTTGCTGATTTTCATTTTGTTTAGGTACTTTTACTGTATTTCGGTCATTTGAGTCGAATTTGCCTACAGGGACCAGGTCGTCCTCATTCTCACTTGATCCTCTGTCTTCGAGATCTAGGTCCAACTCCAGCCGAGGAGATTTTCTAGGATATGAATAGACCCCATCTTCCTCTTCCGATGGTGCTGGTACTGGTGAGGCTGAAGCTGAATTTGAAGCTAGAGCACTCACTGCAGATTTTCTTTTCATTATTTATCTAATGCTATTGCAATTTGGTACCAGAGACAAAGTTTCGCGGGAAAATCTTTTTTTTTTTTTTTTTTTTTAAATCAGTCCCGAAGTCCCGGCTTCAGTCCCAGTCCCCGGCCCCAACTTTGGCCAATCAGGCCAGAGAAAAAAAAAAAAATAACCCTAGCACCATTTTGTTATTTTTTCACACCTTTCTCTATCTCACACAAAGACTTTTGTAACCACACCACCAGATATAACATCACCAACCCACAATGTCCGAACAAAAGGAAACCCCATTGAAGACTGGTATGTAATAGTCAATTTCACAGAATCACTAGACACGGTTTGCTAACACAATTCATGAATGAACAGCTCAATCTGACCCACGGTTCCCAAACCAGAACCAGACTCACCACTGCTTCCAATCGTACGTCGACTACCACAAGTGTGTCAAGGCTAAAGGTGAAGACTTTGCACCATGCAAGGTGTTCTACCAATCTTTCTCCTCTCTCTGTCCTACTGCATGGGTTAATAATTGGGATGAACAACGAGCGAACGGCAATTTCCCTGCTGAAATCTAAAAAGTATAATTTATCATATTTTTTCTTATCATATTGATAATAAAGAGTCCTTTTCGAAGCCATTAGTATAACGATCTCGAATTACATCACATTTCACTGTCGTTACATCTACACACCCGTTAAATTTTACATTTCGTTCCATTGACGTTACATCTACAAACCCGTTATATTACGTGTGAAACATGTATTCTATCAATATCAGTTGAGTTTTAACTCCACCCTTGATGACCCAACTCATCACATAAAATCTTCCTCCCCATCCTCATCCCGATTGTCATTGCTAGAATGCCTCATATTCTCCTCAGTAAACAAATCGTCGTATGCATGGTCCCGTTGATGTGCCAGCTTTTTACGCTCCCGAGCTAGTTCCAACTCTTCCTTCTGCTTCTTCCGCTGACGTTCCGCTTGAGTTCTAGACATCTCGTCATCATAAGCCTTCCGCTCGGCCTGAAGGTCCGGGAAAGACTCTTCCTTGGTCTTGTTGAGCCGGTTAATTATACCATTGATTCGAGTATCAATGTGGACCTTTTTCACTTCTTTATCTTTCTTGAACCCCACTTGGCCATCAGCCATGGCGCCAGTTTTATGCAGATTCCTCCAGGGCGTATAGATGATTGTGACATTATCCTTCTTGTTTCCCTGAATTGAGTTGGCCTTGGTCAATTGGGCACAGTCGATTAAGACTTCTTTAGGGATGTTATCCCAGGTCCACCCCTCCGGCAGCCTTAAGTAGACATGGGCTGATGAGAGGTTGTCCACATGGAACCACACATCTTGGTCTAAGCCGTACTTAATTAAGTTTTCATTTTCCTCTTTATGTTTCCCCATATAAAGGGTCACTGGAGGGTCTATATCTGTTCTTCCACCAGTTGATTTGAAGTAGTACACCATGGTTGCAGGGCTGAAGAATTTTTTTTTTTCTCCCTTTCTGTATTAATCTGTCGCGCAGTTGGGATTTTGGTTAATTCCTCCACATCGCGATCCGACAATTTGGGCCAATATATCGTAGTAGCTATACGTGATTACCTGATAATTTTGTTGATCTCTGAAGAAAAAGTGTGCAATCACTAAAGAGCTAAATAGTTTCTCTTTCACAAAGACTCGGCTACTAACACTATTCCTACTCTAAATCTATTGCGGTACTGACACCATACAGCTACCAATGGACCTCGATTTGTACAAACAGCTGGATCTCACAAAAGATGCCACCACCCAGCAGATAAAAAAGGCATATCGGAAAAAAGCACTAACATGCCATCCAGACAAGGCCACTACCGATGCCCAACGCGAGGAATTCCATAAGCAGTTTCAACAGGTCTCTTTTGCATACTCAATTCTATCTGATGAAAAGAAAAAAGCGCGTTATGACCGTACGGGATCATTGGACGATGACCAGGCCGAACTGTTTGACGAAATGTACACGTCGGGGCAAATCTCTGAAGACATGATTGAGGAAGACCGTAAACTGTACCAGGACTCACAGGAGGAGATTGATGATATCCTCGACGCGTATGAAGAGAGCAAAGGCGATCTGACATGGGTGTTTGAATGTGTGCCCCATACTGAGCTGGAACGCGACGAGGAACGCATAATTAAAATCATCAAGCAGCAGATCGAGGATGGCAATGCCAAAGCATACGACAAGTTCACTAAGGAGAATAAAAAGACCAAGGCGGCGCGTAGAAAAGCCGCAAACAAAGAGGCTCAAGAGGCTGAAGAGCTGGCTAAGGAGTTGGGCATTGGCAGCGGCAAGAGCAGCGAGAGCGATCTGGCTCTGATGATCCAGAATCGGCAAAAGAGTCGACAAGATAGCTTTCTGGACCAGCTGGAGGCGAAATATGGGGGGTCCGGAAAGGCTAACGGTAAGAAGAAGACAAAGAGCTCGGAGCCCAGTGAGGAGGATTTCGAGCGAATGCGTGAGAGAAGTACCAAGCCGAAGTCGGGGAAGGCCAAGGTTAAGAAGTAGAACTAGGAATAGCATAGTGTAATATTTTTGGTCGATTTGTGGCTTCAAGCAGTATCAGTATTTAGTAGCGGACTGGTGCAACAGCACCGGTACACAAGTATATAACATGAGATTCGGTTTTAAATAATGAACAAGTAATACAAAATCTGAGCATAATCAGTATATAATCCAACCATCATCAGTATATAACCTAACCATCATCAGTTTACAGTCCTACCACAACCACTATACAATACTGGTATGCAGATCCCATACTCTACAATATACACAACTCTACATTTACAATCCCTTAGCATAGTTACCAGAAGTCAAGAACTCCTCAATAATCTTGACAATCTTCAGCAATGCAGCAACCCATTCCTTCAACTGCTCCATAACAGTATCTTGAGCATCCCCAAGTTTAGCATAAAAGTCCTTTCGATATGGACAAGCCTTCATGGCAAGCTTGAAAACAGGTCGAATCATCATGTTGTGATGGTGAGTCAATGTGGCATTGTAAGACTCTGTGAAAGAAGTAGCCAATTCCTCGTTGACATCCTTGGTGGATCGCTCCATAGCATCAGCAGTGAACCGTAGCCCCCTGGTCAACCAAAGCAGTCCCTGGGTTGCATCCTTCTTCTTCTCGGTCACTTCACTCAAAACAAGGTCTTGCAAAGTTTCGGTCTTGTCTGGCATGGCCAATTGCCGGGTTCGAATCTTTTTGATATTACCTGTCATGTCTTTCTGGACCACTCCAAATGCAGATGAGCCAAACAGGTCGAATAGAGTGACTAGTGATTCGGAGGCTTCCAAGAATTCTGAAGTATTGATCTTGTCGCCATCAGTGATGGTGACAGTTTTGAAATCTCGGTTAATCGTGTCAAAAAATGTCATTATTTAGGGCAAAGGCTATTATCAACTTTTCTTGGTGGGGTTTATTTAGATTCTTAGTTACGTGTCGTGTCCTGGAAAAAAAAAAAAAAAACACTACTCGAGTCAAGTGGGAAAAACAATAGTAACTAATGGGATTCTTTTTTAAGTGCTGTTACATAAGCTGGTCCAGCTCTATTACATAATCACTCCACTACTTATTACGCAAGTGCGGTGGAACATACCCACCAGTTCGTCGCTGAGGAGCTGGAGCTGGTGGAGAACTAGTAGCAGGAGCAGAAGAAGCTGCTGGTGGAGGAGGAGATGGAGTAGCAGAAGGAGCCTGTCGGAATGCTCCTGGCACATATTTTGCTGGCCGTTTGGCTTCTTCAGCCTCTCGTGCGGCTCGCTCTTCTTCCTCCCTTTGGGCCCGTTCCTCTTCAGCTTGTCGACGGGCCTCAGCCTGTTCAAATTCTCGTCTACTTTGCTCAATACGCTGCTTCTTGGCCTCTTGCAATAATCGTTGGTTCTCAATTCGCCGAGCTTCAAACTCTTCATGCTTCTGGACCTCAATCTTCTTTCGGAATTCTACATATTCCGGAACAATTCGCTCCAATCTTTGTTTCAATGCCAAATGCTCCTCAAATTGCTGTTTGGACTTCTCCAAAATGGCCTTGTTTCGGGCTTCATGTGCCTTAGCATCTCGAGTCTTTTGCTCCTCAGCATCCTCCTGCCACTTGGGGATCTCTTCCTGTCGAGTGGCTCGTTCAATGTGGTCCATTCGTCGGCCAATGACTCGCAGTCGTTCATTCATATCCTTGTTCTCCTTGTTCAACTGTTCAACTTGCATGCTCAACAGCTTGTTGGTGTCCAAGTCGCTCAACTTGTTGACATCAATGTGAATAATACCCTTAGAGTTGATCTCATCTGCAATCTTTCTCTTCTCAGCATCTTGGATGGCGTCTTGCTCTCGCTTGATTCGCTCCAATTCTCTCTTCTTTTGGTCTTCCTCGAGACGTTCTCGCTCGGCCTGCTGTTCTTGCTGGATACGTAGGGCCCGTTTTCGAGCTTCTTCTTCGTCTCGTCGAGCCTGTTCGGCTTCAGCATCTCGTTGTCGGTTTTCGATTCGTTCCTTTCTGTCCAAAACATCTTGATTGTCCTTCTCAATACCTTCCAGAGCCCGCTCAGAGGCCTCTCGCTTAGCATTGATTCGATCATTGATGTATACAGGGTCCACAGTCTGAACAACCGAGGCCAGGGTCTTGCCCAGTCGAGCCAGCCGGGTTCGTACAATATCTGATGGAGTGGCCTGTAATGCCGATTTGGATTCAATACTGGAGCTGGCTCGAGCACTAGAATCGTACAAATCATCGATAAATGTGATACAGCTAGATTCGTGGTCGATTCTCATGCCAAACTCGCCCTTTTGACAGCCTCGCACAATGAATTTTTCAATTTCCACTGGAGTGGCGTTGAAAGGAGCCGGGAAAGATGCCAGGTTGATAACAAAGTCAAGCTTGACAGTCTTGTATACTTGAGACAGTTGTTGGAACAACCGAGTCAAGATCACTTGATAAAGAGATTTGACATATGGCTGATAAGTAGAGTCTTTGCCAATCTTCTCGATAATTGGACCCAACTTGGTCTTGATCGACAACGGATGGAAATCAACTTCCAGAATATTGTACAAATCTCGGATTTCTGGTCTCACGTGAGACAAGACGTTTTTAGTAAGGGCAGACTTCAACAATGAGTCTCGAGTTGGAGTTTTTGTAAGGTTCAACAACCCAGTGAGTCGATTGTTTCGGTGTTTTTGTTCCTCCACCTCAACCAACCCAGATCGGGACTGTTGAGAGAAGGTTGGAATAGACAGCCCAGAAAGCAGTAGCAGAGATGCAATTCGGGTCAACTCAGCCTCTGGCACAGATCGTGCTTGCAGAACAAGACTATAGTACCGCGACCAGGCAGCAGCATGGAACAACTGGTTACCACTGACAATGAAAATTCGGGCCAAGTTCTCGTAGTAAGAAGCCATAGTACCAACCTTGGCTGGTCGTTTGGACACGGTCAACAAAGTGTGAACGTCCTCCACAGACCGGAAGGCCTCTTGCCATAATTCCAGTTTGACCGCACAGGACAACTGGTCGAATCGAGTGTCCAAATACCGCTGGATAGTGTCTGCGTCGCTCAAATCAATAGCATTGGGTTGGCCACTTGGCGGAGCCCGGTGTTGATGTTGAGGAGAGGCCACACTTTGCAAATGAGCTCGCAAGAGTTCACAGAGTCGTCGGAATTCGGTTTTTCTGTTGTACTTAAGACAGAATTCAAACGCCTGCTTGACCACTTGTTGGTACAATACCTCTAGACGGGAGTTATTTCGCAAGATATCCAAGGTGGATCGATAAGCCTCCCACAGGAACTTGAGCCATGGAGTGACTACTTCTCGGTCGGTTCGGTCCTTAGCTTCTTCGCTGGATACAGTAGAGAGTAAGATGTCTTCTGGGGAGCTGGCAGCTTCCAGGTCTTCGTCGACATCGATTTCGTCTTCTTCAGCAGCGATCCGGTTGGATTCTGCTTGTGCAGAGGCTACTTTTTGTTCTGCCAATTCCAAAAATCGCTTTACCACAACCTCGATCGATTCGATAGAGTTGACTTGAACGAGTTTCTTGTACTGATGCAAACCATCTTTGACGATTTTGCCTTTTCTTAAAGACACAGATAGTTCTACAAATCTGAGGATGATAGGTTCCAAGAAGGTCTGGGAAACGTTTCTAGATCTTTTGGAGCTCACGGTTTCGTAGAGCAGGTCCAACGCAGCGACTGATTGGTCGACCGCGATCAATTCTTCGGCTCTCTATTGGTTCAGTTAGCACATGACTCTATTCATTTCATAATTCTTTCTGGTATCCATACCTTGAGCACGTTCTCAGGACGAGCTAACGGGGCCATTTTGTTGATTTGACTAGAGAAAAATTTTATTTTTCGCGATATGTGTTGCTTTAGCTGTCGCCTTTTTTTTTTTTTCACCTCACCCAAACCTACTCCTAACTGAGAAACACCCAGACTGAGATTTACCCATCCCGTGATCGCAAGTCAGGTGACCCATAATCCATGATCAATGTTCGAGTGTTACTAGAATAAGAAAAAAAAAGGAGAATAATAATTTGGAGAAATGTATAAATATTACCATAAGATATCAATGAGTACTGCTATTTAATCTAACCCATAGGAAAGAAACATCCAAGCCATGGTTCTTCTTAAAGCGCCTCCCTTATTACATCAGGTAGTACATGTCTCACTTTCCAAAGGCCGTGCGGTGCAGTTTGAGATACAGTAAAACTGCGTACCCCTTATTTGTTTACATCCCCCAAAAACATTAATACCCAAAAATTTACTACAGTTTCTCCACACACAGTCACAGAAAAAAAAAAAAAAAAATACATAAAATCAGCCAGAAGCCTTTCATGTGTCTGAATACTAGATGGTAGAGTATGTACCATTAAACAAATACCTCCTTTTCACTAACCAAAACGCAGAAATGACAACTTTTGTATTCCCCGTTCGTGAAGACACGACGTCGTCCTCTGATTCAGATACCATCCTCCACAATAACCCAGATAAAAAAGCAGTACCTTCGATCAACTCACTCATTCACGCAGACTATTCCCACAAGGCAGCAGTATCTAATGCCATAGCAGCCTCCGAAGATGTGATACAGCTGGTTGTATACTACAATATTATCCACAGACTACAGGGATCGCTGCAACAATTTTGTCTATCATCTGCTGAAAAATCCCTCCTAGAGCCAAACAAATTTTCTGCATCTTATCAACAGGCTATGGATTTATGCTCCTCAGTTCTGAATAACGACTATCCTAGAAAGGCCCAAGGGTTTGCATCAGTACTGTCGTCAGCGCATCGACGTTTATTGGGCGATTTCCTGCATCTAGTCAAGTCACCAACCTACATAGCATCAGCATTGTCTCAATGCTCTTCTTTTACATCAGGATCACCAACCCTGGGATCAAATAACCTGTCTGGTACAAGCTTTGCAAGTACGAACTCATACCTCAGTCCAGATCTGAATTGGAGCCCCAGGGTTGTAAGTGGTGATCCGTATGACGACTTGGTCGGGCTCAATCGATCGAAGCCTCTAGATATATTATTCTTTTCATTATTCACAGGAGACGATTCTGATATAACTCGAGCGCACTATTTTGCAACAATCTGTGCATCTCTCGATGAATCTTCTCCATCTTCGTTATCCAAAAACGACAGTATTTGCATTGATATATTTGATCTATTTATGAGCTCTTCGGGATGTCCCTATGCGGCTAGCTTTGAAATCCTGTTGCTGGGGATTCTCCAAGATGGAGCACAATTTGCCAATGAAAGCGCCTTCAGTACTAATACAGCATCCAGAGCATCAACTACTAACACTAATTACAAAAAGAAGAAAAACCGCAATAACAGCAATAATAACACGGCCACTGCACTAGAGGCGGAACACACACAATTTATCTTAGACTGCACGGAAAAGGTATTAAAGTTCTTGTATGACCCCGCGGTTGAAGCAATACCAAAGGGGTTTCTAGATTTCATAAGGCTTTATTTATATAAGGTGGCTAGCCATAATCGCAAAAGGGCACTAGATGCTGTTGTAAAGTATATTTTCAACCGGCATTTGTACAGGCTGCTCATCACACCAGAGCACATTGGCATCTTGAAAAGCTGCTTCGTCAACGACGCCCAGAGAAAGTGTATACTAGCCCCAATTTTCCAGAGGCTCCAAGTCCAGTCATCTGAGCCCGGGCAGCCTTTGGAAGAGCTTTTCTTAGGTTCTGTTGCTGGTGCTAGTGATCCCGCCGCGGACGTTGCGGCTGCACCCAAGGCTACCTTTACTACTCAAACATCAGATCAGCCACGGCACATGATTGTATTGTCGCCTTCTGACATTATCAGCTTATATTCTCTGACATCTGGACAAGTCCAAATGGACATGGAACCAGTAATCGTCGAACTAGTCAAAAAATACCCTTATCTACAACCGAACGCCGCACGAAGAAGACTTCCACCACACCCTATGACTGAGAAATGGCAGGTCTTCCGGGCTGATGACAACCAGGTAGACGATATCACTGCCGAATCAATTCTAGAAAGAACCAAAGTGCACTTCATCGACAGAGAAGAAATGCCCGGGAGGATGATCAGTATTGTGAAACGAGCCGTCGAGAGAATTGTTTCAGATGCCTCATCATCGCCTTATCCTGTGACATTTGAAACGACTAGTCTGACCGCGTTACTTTCCGATTGCCTTGAAACGAGCCTAGCAAAAGGATTCTATCTGGACGGGCATGAGTTTTCGAATGCTTTGCTAGTAATCAAGAACCTTGGCGACAACGTAGATAGCCAAGTTTTGGAGTCGATAAGCCGGGAGAAAGAGCAGAATCTTTCTCGCGTTCAGCAGCAGATCAAGACCTGTCAGAACCAATCGGAGCCGTACAAAATTCACCTCTGTAGTGCTCAAGAACGGTGCCAAGTGATCAGAACTCGTATTAACGACTTGAGAACCAAGATTTGGTACATCACAGAGGTTCGACAGACTCCGCTGTGGAACCGTGCCAAGGAAGTGGCCAGGGCTCTAACTACTGGCGAGTATCGCAGTGGTCCTAACAGCTTTAATACTAGTAGCAGTAGTAGTACTGCTACTAGTAATACTTTGAGTAGTGGTTATGCTACTAGTCCTACCAGTGATGGTCAAGATATGGATAAATACTACTCAGGCATCAAAAGGAACCACAGCTCCAGTTCACTTGCCTCCAGCGGAATGTTTTCTTTCAAAAGATTTACCACTAGCAAGCGCGAATACCCGCCTAGGCAAATGATGAATACCCTATCGAGCAGTTCTCAGATGGATGAGATGTTTTCTCCAAAAGAGTTTGCCGGCGAGTTCAAGCTTTCAGACCGGGAGGCACTGGCTACAAAGAGATGGCTACATGGACAGCAAATTCAAAACTTTTGCGTAGGTGAAGAACGTATCCATAGGTTCTGTTGTGAAGTAGATGACTTGGTGAAGAGAATAATGGGCGACACACTGAGCAGCCGACGAAATCAGGGCCACTCTTTACTCAGTTCTAGCTCACTTTTTCGCGACCTATGGAAACTTATCATAGAGGTCGAAGGAGTGGATCGAAACAGTAGGCTCATGCATCGTACCGCAACTTTTCACGAACGATCCTACTCCATGCGCCAAAAGTCGAGCCCCAGCTTGCTAGATGTATTTGCAAGTATGGACATCCGGTCAGAATCACCACATGATAGTGGGTTTGAGTCGACCAGCCCGTCTGTGTCTAGCCAGGGCCACGGTCATAAACATAGTCTCAGTCAGCACACGAATGTCCAGAATCCAAATCAGAGCATGAATAGCGGCGGTGGTAAAGCCAGCCAACACCATTATCGTGCGAGCTCAACAGATGCGTCTCAACATAAAAACTGGGATGTGGTTATTGATGATACCAAGCGACAGGAGTTGGACAGTTTTGTCTTGGACATTCAAATGCGGCTCACTGGTATGATCTATTCCGACATTGGGTCGCAATGCTGGTGCCATGGTTCTGAGACAGATAAGTGGATGGATGCCCCCATAGTCCGGGCTTCGACCCAAAGGAAGGCAGAACAGAGAGAACGCCTGCGTCAACAGCTCTCGGTAATCATCAACAAACACCAGGATTTCAATTACAACGAGGCTTATCACAACATTTTGCACAGATTATCTGTCAATCCCTCGCCTATTGGCAAACTCAATACTCTCTATGCTCTAGAGATGCTTGTGGTCTCTTCCTTATCGTCTTCTTTTGCTGGAACCCCAAGATCCAGGATGAGCGAAACACCCACTCCAGTTTTTTCGCCTGGTTTCGGTAATGCCTCTACGGCGGCTACTGGAGCGACTGGACCTGCAGCCAATAGTAGCAATTGCAATAACTCTAATACCAAGTACTTTGACCGCAAACAGACAAGATCCACACCTAGCACTGATACTATTGCTGAAGAACTGCGGCGTGTTTTCAAAGCATGTGGACCACGAACTCTGTTTCGTGATCTCCAGTTCATTGCGGCATTTGTTCCTCCATCAGTATTAGATCTCACAGATGTAGGCAAGGCATTCTGGGATGTGTGTTTGGCTGCCATGTCAATGAAAGAAGAAACCCTTGGTATCCTTATGGACACTAGTACTGAAATATTCCAATATGCCACGGGTATGATGATGACCACTGACGTGGATCACACCTTTCTATCACAATGGAGCATGGAAGATGTGGCCTGGCTATGGAATATTGCTGCCAAGGAAGGGGACATAGTTGCACAAAGAGAATTGGCCATTATGCAACTGAGTCACCCACATCTCACGCCTATATCTCTGGCACCTCTCACTCGAATGTCTGAAACTTTTGATTCAACATTATTGTCGAATCGTGAGGCTGACGAGAAACTTGACCCCGTTCGAATGGCAGTGGTGAAACATTGGATGGAAAAAGCAGCTAAACGGGGGGACAATATTGCGGCGGAGTACTTACTACAAGATCAGGATCAAATTTAGTGTTTCGGTATATTTACTATTTTGCAAACGGATTTTTATGCATGTGTTTTATAGACTGAGTATTGTTTCGCATAGATAATTTTCAAGTTTAGATGGCTTTCATTTTTGAATATTTTGCTCTGGAGATCTTGACCTTGATTACCTACCACTTCCGGGTGACATTTTGTAGATCACGTATCGTGCGGCTCGTGCGGCTCAGTTATTTGGTTGGGAAGTCTCAATATATTGGGCATTTGTAAACAGAAACGCATATAAATATCTCTTATTTTCTGGTTTTTTATTTTCTTTCTTTCTTCCCTTCATTTATTCATTTTTTTCCAAATTTTAGTTAGACTATGATTGTTTTACACACAGTATTACTTTTCATAATAGATAAGGGCGTTTAATTGAAAGCAGTCTAGTTCATTTAGCGCTAACGAACCCATCAATAGCAGCGTCTGCTTCACAAACAAGCGCCTCTAGTGTGATAACTAGAGGCTCAAGTAGCCCGGCTTATACCACACACCCTATCATAGCAGAAGTTACTTTCACCAATCAGGCTGATCGACTGCAACCAACAGGGTTAGCAAATCTGTTTACATGTATAAAGTCTAAAATGACCGCAATAGTCATATCTATAGCAGACAATGTTATAGACCCTACTTCAAGATTTTTTCAGTGGATTTATCCCAAGTTCACAGATGGACTGAAGCATATCGTGGCCAAAACAGACTGGGTCAATGTCGGAACCCAAATTGGCATCAGCAGTGTTGGTTCTGCTAAACCAGGTAACAATGTATCGGCAAGTTTGACTCCATGGAAAAAACACTGCATAGGGCATCATTTAATGGTTCAATCTGATGGTCGCAACGACTATAAATATCGCTATCTTTACTATGTAAGCTTTCACGAGCAATACTCCAAACAGAATTGGAGTATGCTTGAAAAAATGTGTCCAATAGAGCGCAGCAAGTCTATCAGGGATGAAATTGTGAATCAGCTAGAGGTTACTTCTTTTATAGTAACCGATAGTTGCAAAACATTTTATGAAGACCACTATCACAGAATTGATGCTAAGTACTCTATCGCTCCCCCGAACCGTAACACAGACGATGAATTTTTGTGTGAAAAGGAGGACGCGCCGTTGTTTAATGCTAGCAATATTACGAAGATAATGAAGAAAGGAACTGGTATGCACAAGTTTTAGAACTGGTTTAACGATAGCTAAAGACAATCTGCTAATATTATCGTAGAATATTAATATCACCACGCGATGGGAGGTTGCTAATCTGATATAGCGCCTGGAAGTAAGATGCTGTTATAAACCACTGTCAATCAAAGATATGTGGTGTAAATCTAGTCTAAGGCGGGACTCCAGTTAGACTTAGAACTACAAGAAGGAATGGTGGAGGGGATGAAGTGCCAGGATTATAGTCAATAAGAATGCATTCTGTATATACAAAAATTCAAAAGTAGAACTATCTAATTATATGTCAAAAGGAGGTCGCGTATAGTTGCTCCCTACTTATTGTAAGTTTGCCCTGTTTTTAACACGGTAGGTAGAACATTTTTTAGCTCGAACCTAAACATTACCGGTGTGGTTAGATTATTAAAGCCCTAATTTACCTACGGCATTGATTACACTAAATAACATCATGAGAATCTGTTTATTATCATTATCTATAGTAGCACACTATATACTTTTTGTATCTGCTGATAGTCTGTTCTTACCCGTCGATTCCCGACAATGCAAAGTCAGTAACTGGCGTAGTGACCAATGCAAAATCGATGGTAGTGATCCTGAAAGGCTCATTGCAAGTTGTGGAGTTTCTAAAGGTATAGATGAATATGGTCCTGCTGTTAAAACGATAGTAGCCAGTTTATCAGTATACGAGGACGAGGCCACAATGGAATATGATCTTCCGATTACAAACCTTCGTATCACTATAATGGTAACAGATGTCCCAATAATGCAAAGACAATGGGATCGGCTTAATATGTCGTATGTCGATCCCCCAGAACATGAAGAGCCTCCTAGAACGACATCCCCTGGGAAACAGACTAAACACATGGACGGTAACTATGGAACTATACTGAACCCATTCAGCTACCATGCTGTTATTTATAACTACGTAAAAGCCGTTATATACAACATTTTCAAAATTGGAGATGGGGAAGAGGTTGTAATAAAACCAGACGATCGACCTCGGCGAAATTACCCTCGAATACGCTACTCTTGTGACAACTGGAAAGATAGTGGACGCTCTTACAAGTTTTCTACCCTTCAAACATCTGGAGCGGGTTACCAATGTTCATTTGCGAGTTCAGCGCCTAGTTATATACAGAGAGTAGTCATTGATGCGTTTAATGCAGGTGAGGAGCCAAATCTCTTTGGAGACTGTTACACAATGTTCAAACGATATAGTGAGTTGGGCTCTAACGTATATCGACAACGCGTGAGCGGAGGAGTGACATTACAAGACGTCAAGTGTTGGCGTACATATTAATAGTATTCTTATAGCAATCAACTAGATGAGATTGTGATTTTTTTTATAAATAAAATTGGATATGTTTATACCAGTAGGAATGCTTGTTATTTAAAATAGTGCGGCTGAGATCTTCTGGATGGGCACAGCCGTGCCCACCTTGGTCATCCGGTTTTTGTCCCAAAAAATGTGCCGCTCCTTTTGCCACTTTCCATTACACTCTTATTGTCTGAAGCATCAGTAACAGTATTCCGATTTTTTGTACTCTTCTTGGATTGACACAGCACAATAAGACCGAAAATCAAGAAAGAAAAAAAAAAAAAAAATGCCACAGCCTACTGCGCGACAAAGATACCAACAGCTCCAGGAATCTGAATTTTGGCAGCGGTCTCAGTCCCAGTGCCCGGTAGGTCCAAAGCCTGTGGTCTACTACATTCTAGCCAGCAGTGCCAGTTTTTTCCTCTGGGTTTATTGTCTCACAAAATACCCCAAATGCACCAGAAACACACCAGACCACTGCTTTTGGCTAAACCTGGGGCGCAAGTTCTGGATTTTTGCCTGGGTACTGTTTGTGGTTCTACTGGTGTTCCAGATCCGGCGAAACCTCAAGCGGGACAGTGAGTCCGAAGGACCTGTGGAGACTGGTTACTACGATGAGGATGAAGGGCAGGTGCTAGGGGCTTAGATTAGGAAGTGTACATGCATGGGGATGAATGAGAGGGCACTGGAGGTTTCACAGTTAACTCCCACGGCTAGGACTACCCAGTTGAGATGAGAAAATCTCCCAGAGTTGAATGAAACATTCCGTAAAACACTACTGCCGCTGATGAGAATGATGACGAGGCTGAATCTGCTAAGGCTTAGCCAGCCAAACTGTCTGGTGGCTTGGAGTCATCCGCCAGCTATAAGTGTGGTTGCGCCTTTGTTAGTATAGTAAAAATTGAGCTTAGCCGCTAGTATAGGTAGGTGATCGGAACGGAGTTCAGACATGTGTAAGCCTCGTATCGAGCGCATTAGTAAGGAAGACAAACGTGAGACAATGCTCGAAGAAAGTGGGTGCTGAGCCGTATCTTCACAGAATAGTAAACCAGTAGCATAATACATAGATATATACAAAAAAGAATGGGATAGCAATTGGAGGACTATAGTAATAAAATACATGCTGGATAGTCAGCACTGCAGCTGCAGTGGTAGAATAAAAAGATCTAGGAGTCAAGGAATATGGAAATATGGGAATATGGGAATATGGGAGAATGTTCCACTATAGCCAACGGAAGGGATATACCCAATTCCGGCAAGCCACAAGTCATTATGCATCATCTACAAATGAACGGTGCTCGGCCGGTTCGGAAGCAAGTCATACCTGCAGGACCAAATCGAGTCTGAAACTGGTTTTGTGACATTACTAATTTAATTCTCATGGTATATATATATATAGTAGAAGCTAGAGAGCTATAAATATCTAGTATAAACAAGTGGCTACTTTTGCTGAATGTAATAAATACTATCCTATGATTACACTATAGATCCTCGTTTCTTTCCTCACCCAAACAAAAATCATGTTCAAACAGAGGCCATTCTTCCTCGCCTACGCAGTTGGTGCAGTGTACATGGCATTCTCCATCACGTCGTCTGTCTTGCACGACATCTTCTCGGTCGGAGACGTGTTCAGTGCTGCAGTAGTAGACACCTCTGTCATCCTCTTTACCTGGATATGGCTCTTTATCGACCGAGTCTTCGAGCACAAACATATCTACAGTGAAAAAATGAAAAATGGGCGCAATCTCCCCAAATATAGAACAATCATCAATATGGCAATACTATCTCTCAACATCATGACATTAGTTACCACGATTAGCCAGATCACCACAGTTAATATGGCCCCGCGATTGTCAGCGGAATACTCAGTGAAAACACATGAGAACTTAATGACTATAATCGACTCTCTCTGTGTCATATGGTCGGCAATCTTCTGTATAGTACTGTGCCAGCTGACATGGTGGCCAGCCCCCAGAGCCGCACGCACAGTACTGATGATGTGCGGCGTGGTAGAGTTTGTGGTCGGCACCATGATGATTGTGATTAATCATGAGATATTGGAAGTAGGAGAGAGGGGTGATAAGATGTCCAATAGAGACTTCCGTTTCAGCCTGTTGTTTCAAAACACTGGCTCTGCTGTTGTTGCCTGTGCTGTCATGGCGGTAGCTCTATGCATGATTCTACGAGAAAATGATCGTCTAAACCCAGTTCTGAGTCGTCTTATTCAGGTTTACATGGTGTTCACTGCTCTAGTAATGGTTCTGAATCTTGTAAGTTTCGGCCTATCTTTGCATGCACTCACTGCGACCGACTACGAGCAACCGGGAACTCAATACATATTCCTACATGCAAATCCAGGCTTATCAGGGTCTTTCTTGGCTCTAAGTGTAGCCCATATCATCGCTGCTAGTAAGATTCAAAAACGGCCCCCTTCTTTTTTATCTGTGGAAGTATTCGATTTGAATTCTTTAACCCAGGCTCAATGTGAAGCCTACGCGGCCCTTATTGATCGCTACGGTATTCCCTATGCCGGTGCCCCAAGTGGGTCGAATGCGGTGGCATTGATGAAATCTTATTCCGCAGTGAAAAATAACGACATGTCTTGCCAAGTTTTGAGAGTCTATAGGCCGAAAAAGAATCCGAAAGCCGATGACGAACAAAGTTGGCCGCTGAGCAATCGAAAGGTACCCCGTTCTTACGATGAAATAGCAGCATGGGGTGACTTGGATAAGGAAGCAATCATTCCACAATACTTCAATAATAGCAATTCATCATCTTTTTCTACTACCACTACACTAGCAGATGATACCAGAGATGAAACTAAAAGTGTTGATACCTTACAGCCTGCCGCAATGTCCAAAAACCAACAGAAACGACTGGCTAAGAAAAACAATAAAAAGAACAAAAAGGGACCGAAGTTTAATACTGTCCAATTCCCACTCGAGAAACCAAAGTCTCCCGAAGAACTCAGAAAAGAACTTGAGTTCAACGAGCAGCTGATGTCTACGGAGGCGCTGGTGTTACTCACCAAGATTGAGAAATACGATCTCACCGCGTCAATGAAGGGCAAATTTGGTAGAGTTTGTCAAAAGCTCTTAGGCGAAGAGTCTCTTCTTAAGCCTTTAGTCGTACGAATGGGACTATTAGGATTCCATTGGCCATTCCGTCAATCGACGTTTTATTGTAGTAACACCAAGCGACCAGTTGCACGTAGCGCCGCCATTTTACGAGCTATCACGGAGTGGAATACGAAGCTTCCCAGAAAAGAGCAATGCCGAGTCATGATGGATCCACGGTATCAAAATGACGAATCAGAACGGGCTATTACTCCATCTGGTTGGCACAAGTTACCGCTGCCAGCTTCTCATATTGCAGACCTACGCCAGTTCCGGGGAAAATCTCTACAAGAGTACTTGAAAGCAATAAAGTATCGAAATCAGGCTCCAGCTTTTAATAGGGCTGACGGAAAGGTCACAGAAGTTAGATCTGACTTCTCCGACGAGCAGAGTGAGCAAGTCATGCAGTTATGGCACAAAATTGCTGAAAAAAGGACCGCGGAGGGCCACACAGCTGTGCTAGCAGAACCCACTGCCAAGTTAATCAAAGAAATGGGCAACCATGGTAGCCAATCTTTGCTGTTTTTATCTGTCGACCACAAACCAATTGCATCTTGTGTACTTTTTAGATTGGGGGATACCATCACATCTGATCTACAGGGACTAGATCATGAACTGGCTCGACAGTACAAGGCCTATTTCGTGATGATGCAGCATACTATTGAGATTGCCCTCAAGGAGAATATCTCGTTTGTAGATTTTGGGCCAACCACTTCTAAACCCAAGCTGGATATTGGGTGTCAAAGCGTGCCTCTCATGGGAGGAATAACATCTACCTCTCCTCTACTCAATCTGGGGATCAAGATGGCTGTCACTGGATTGAGCACATAGACCGACCATTACACTAACTTTTTATTTTATTTGTATACCTTTTTTTTTTTTTTACTCTTTTGCGTTGAAAGTAGTCGATTTTAAGTTAGAAAATCGTATTTATTCTCAAAAACTGCCATGGAATACAGGATTCAATGGTTTATATAAAAACTAAGTGTATATATTCTCTTACTTTAATAAAGTGCAATATCACTGCCAAGTATATTTTATTTTTTATCAGATCAAACGGTGAGAGAGACTGAGATCCGACATTGGGATACCGGGTCATATAAAGCTCGACCATACCGGGTCCAAACATCAGTTCCACATCTCAAGCATTGTGCCAAGTACTGTCTAAACTGAGAATTGGGATCACAAAGAGTAGCGTAGTTAACATTGTTGGAGTTTAAAACATTGTAAAACTCTCTCACTGCCAACCCACAATAATCGTAACAATTATAATTATAGTAGTTGACCGAAACAGATGCCCCATTTGGTCTCGTATTGACATTAATGATGTTTGCCGGTGGGTTTACATTAACTACCTGTGGCTGCGGCACATAGATTGGGTAGTAAACAGGGGTCGACCGTGATCTTCCGATATAGTATCCCTTGAAGAGTGACCAAAGATGAAAAAAAGGATTTGGAGATGGATCTGCAGCTGCTAGGGCATTTGGAGAAGCAGATACCAGTATCGCAATGTTGGCCACCATTACAGCCAGTAAAAGTTTAAATGAAGGCATAATAATGTTCTGCTAATCTTTGAAAACGCTTTATTTAGGGATATGGTGAAGTGGGACTATTTATATATGACAGAAGCACCAAAAGTAATGTATCATCTATGGTTATTGGTAGTAAGTCATTCATTACTCAGATTAATGAATATTTTCATGTTGTTTAGTTTGAAACTTTAAGTCGTCTACTTTTTTTTTTCCCATGATTGGCATTATGCAGTGGAAAGTTCCGGGAGATCATGTCACATTCCCCAGAGAAGCCTTTTGAGAATTATAGGGATAAAGTGAAAGACTTGCATATAAAAACTCTGAAGAATTAGGAAGGAGAGACCCACTTTTATGCATACGTCCATTAATTGGAACAGATCTTGGCACTAGAAGACTGTGGTGGGCTGTGTGGAAGGAGATAGGCAGAGGATTTTAATTATATTTAGACTTGACACAACCTTAAATGTAAATAAAAAAATGGTTTACCTTGAATATATCTATAAATTTGAACCTGAAATATGGTTTCTGAATCAATTTAGCAAAGAATATTATATATAGATATATAAACGTCCACTCATGCAGTGGAAAAAGCCGGTGAATACGACTCAACGGTTAGGACCGGCCGAATCGGGAATTATCTGATTTAGATCTAGGCGTGCTGGCGTTTACGCGTAATCTGATATCGCCCAATTTGGCAAATCAGAAATCAAAGCGAAGCCAGTAGCAGCATTTTACAGCGACCAGAGTATAAATAGTGGAAGTGCTGCTTAAAAAGTGGATCTTCTCTGTTTTTTTGTTCCGTATATGCTTTTGTGCTTTTTTGGTTTCTGCTTTTCTTAGCTTTAATCCCTGCTTCCTCTAGATTGTATTCTTGCTACTTCAAGTCTTCACACGTTTTTCAGAATTCATTTCCAATTAATCAGAAGTTTCTTTATCCACTTTGCGCTCTTTTTCTTTTTATCCCGCTATTATACAGATACTCCACACCCGGCAAGATGCTAACTCAAGACCAAATCCTGCCTCTACCATCCGATAGCGGTGCCTTGGCAAATCGTATCAACAAAGCCACCAGGAAGAACCACTCGAAAATCAATAACTTAATTAACCTTAAAATAGTGTTTGCGTTAAGAAATTACCGAATCTACCGACAGGGAATTCAGTCATTCTACCACGTTTTCACTACTTTTGAAGACCAATGGAAGCAAGAAATGGCTAAAGATACCGAGGTTGGTGCACTTCTTCGGGAAGTATGGACCCCTGCAATGGCTCGAACAGACCCATTGACTAAAGATCTGTTGTTTTATTATGACAATGACTCTAAGAAGTTTAGTGAGCCCATAATGACCGAGCAAGTTGAGTTTGTGAAGCATATTCGCAAAGTGACTAGTGACAAGCCGCATCTCCTGCTGGCATATGGACATGTCATGTATTTAGCCCTGTTTGCTGGTGGGAGGATACTGCGATCGAACTTTGCTAAAACCATTGGGCTTTTCCCTCAGATGCAGGGCCTCACTACTGAGCAGATCACCGCTAAAGGCACAAACCTGTTTCGGTTCCAAGTGGATGACGAAGACGAGTTGCGGCAGGCATTTAAGACGCGTTATGAACTAGCAACGCGTAATAATCTGACTGAGCAACAAAAGCGCGAGATTATTGATGAATCTATGGAAATCTTTGAGCGGAACACTGCATGCATCGGGGAAATTTCACGCAAGAATGCGCTAAAGGGATTGCCTATTACGGCGATAGTCCTCGTAGCGGTTACACTATTTTTGGTTTATTTGATAGTTCGTCTCTACTATTGAAAGAAGTATAAGAGAGCTCGTGTGCATTACCAGATGACTGCACAAAATTGATTGAGCGAAATAGCCCATTATTATTGGGCTCCTTCGGCTTATATATGACAATAGAATATGAAATATGAAATATTATATGTGAAACATGGGAATGTGGAAGGAAAGGTACCGAAGAAAACGATACATGCCATATAGAGATTTAAGGATATAGCCAAAGGGCTCTCTCTTGCTCGTTACCATCTACAGGATTACCATTTAACGCTATTGGCAGTTGCTTGGAATTTCTAGGTAAAGATTACCTAAACGTTTCACTAAAGCTCAGGTAATTGCTTATATTAAAATCCCTGACACAAATGACCTAACCCTGTGGTCCTTCTACTATAAAACGCCAGCTGTTTTCTTAATATTCCCTTCTTTTTCACTTTTTCCCTCCGGAAATTGGTTCAACACTTAGGTCTCTCGGTATTGCCCCAATTCCCATCGGCCCGTTAATTAATTACACAGAGCAGCATGAAATGATTGACATAGGACCGTTTCACTATCGAGTCTCACCTATCTCACAGCTCCCACCCGCTTCCCTACTTGTACATTCCTGCTCGCATATTCCACAACTGCGGGGAACAACAAATTGACTGATGTGGGAAGGCTGATTTGAAACCTTGGGATATAGGGCAGTGGGCCAGCCAGGCAAGAGTAGCGCGTATTCTTGGCTGTCAGCTGGTTGGATGAATAACATGTTAATATTCCTTCCCCAGACTGGAAGCACACCTCAAAAAAGCGCAGGTGCTTGGAACGGTGGGCGCATTATACCCCCATCCCTGGTCCCGATGTTTGATTCTCCTGCTTTTCCTCCACCTTTTTACAGCCGGGGAGAAGTCATCGGGAATAGACTAATCAGGAAGGACCGAAACGGGTACTCTTGTGCTCATACGACCTCGAATGGGACTACTACTATTACCATCAATGGTATTATGGCATCTATCCACCACATAAAACTTTGTCGTAATATGGCTGGTCAACTCCAACACGTCATAGCGGTTCTCTTGGAGGTTTTATTTCTTGACTGTTTTAAATCAAAAATTTACCCGGAAGTCATCCTAGGTGCCCCACATCCTGCATCACAAACAAACGCTCCAAGACTGATGCTCAGCTCTCGGAAGCGCTGTTTATGGGATGAGAAGCTTACACAGACCCAAGACCCCAAGGCCGAAAGAAAAAAAGCTTGTGTCGTATATGTGCCTGGTTGAGCTTGTGATGGTGATGCCATCCCTTCTGTCGAACAGGCCGGCATAAAACCAAATAAAAAATGAAATAAATATTCGTTACAAGGAAATAGAAATCAACTGACCTGGTTTAAACACCTTGTACGAGAGAAACACAAATTACGTCAACTCTTTCTTTTAGTCTGTTCAGACGATGGAACGTTAGATCTATCTCATTATTTTCGCCTATTATCTGCAATTTTCGGACCTTCCTGATTAGGAAATACCGCAGGGCTTTACCTTACCCCATGCCCCTCAACCACCAGTTCCGGGGAGATCTCACGGTTTACGGCTCTCAGCTCAGACACTCTGGGGCCCAGCTCAGATCAACTCTCCGGTGCCTGGGCAACAGCCCTCTCTTATTCTGTTGTACATGCGGCAAGTGGGGTAATACCTAAGAAGGGGAAAAAGGTTTAGAAAGGATAGCCGATATATTATTACTTTTTCGTGCTACATGTGGCTATTTGGAAAATTCTTGTCTATATAAATATACAAGAGATCGCTGCTTGCTTGTATTAGAATTTTTTGATAATTTATCTTTTGCTACTATTGCTTGGTTGAGAAACTCTGGTGTAAGAAACTGCAACTAGCTTAAAGCCTTAAGTACTGCAAACAACAATAGTACTAGGAGACACTTTTTTTTTCGAGAAAAAAATACACACACACATACAAAAGCAATAGCTCCACTAGAAATCTACTACAAAATTACTCCAACATGGTAGGAGGTGCTGATAGAAGAACCTATCTTGGTTTCCGAGGTAATTCTTTGAACCATGCAATCACCTGTATCGCCGGGTGTGGTTTCTTGTTGTTCGGTTATGATCAAGGTGTCATGGGTACTCTATTGACTCTTCCAAATTTCATCGAACAATTCCCTAAACTAAACACAGACACACTGCACAACAGTATCGTCCAAGGAACATGTATCTCTATCTACGAAATCGGATGTATGATGGGTGCTTTGACCACCATTTGGTCAGGTGACAAATTCGGTAGACGAAAAAATATCTTTTTTGGATCTATTATCATGACTATTGGCGCTATCTTGCAATGCACCTCCTTTGAGTTGCCACAACTAATTGTGGGCCGAATTGTTACTGGTATTGGTAATGGTTTCATCACTTCTACTGTACCAATGTGGCAATCTGAATGTGCAAAGCCTGAGGTCCGAGGTCAGCTGGTTATTGTATCTGGTGCTCTTATCACTGGTGGTATCATGGTCTCTTACTGGGTCGATTATGGATTTTCATTTGCTGAAGGTTCTGTCAACTGGCGATTCCCAATTGCTTTCCAAATTGTGTTTGCTATCGTTATCATGTCTTTGGTACTTCGATTGCCAGAATCTCCTCGATGGTTGGTCAGAAAAGAACGAGTTCCTGAAGCCAAAGCTGTTTTTGCTGCTTTGGCCAATGTGGAACCAGAAGATCAACAAATCCAGCAACAAATTGACGAAGTCAAGGCTACTTTGATCGAAGAAGAGATGTCTCAGGCTCCAATCAAAAAGATCTTCACTCAAGGTCCAGAACGACACTTTCACCGAACCAACTTGGCCTTTTGGAACCAATGTTTTCAACAAATTTCGGGTACGTATAATTTACCTCGTGGTTTTGTCTCTCAATTCTTCCCTATATACCGCAAACAAATGCGCATGCAAGCGCATCGCGGGCTTAAAAAACTCTATATGATCGCGGTCGGCGGGGCATCGGCCATCGGCATTGCCAAATTAGGCTCGCCGCGAAAGAGCGGAAGAAATGAGAGCCGCCTTTTGTGCGGCGAGAAAGAACATTTCAAAATGAACTATTTGAACTAACATTTATTGATTTTTTTTACAGGTATCAATCTTATTACTTACTATTTATCAGTCGTATTGAAGGATTCCGTAGGACTGGACGCCAACTTGTCTCGACTTATCGCAGCATGTAACGGTACAGAGTACTTCATTGCTTCTTGGATTGCATTCTGGACTATCGAAAAGTTTGGTCGACGAAGCTTGATGTTGTTTGGTGCTGCTGGGCAGGCAATCAGTATGGCTATCTTGAGTGCTACAGTCTGGAGCAGTGAAAACCAAGATAACTTTGCTTCTTCAATTGTTGCAGTAGTATTTTTCTTCATCTTCAACACTTTCTTCGCCATCGGTTGGCTCGGCATGACTTGGTTGTATCCTGCTGAAATAGTTGCGTTGGAAATTCGAGCTCCAGCTAATGGTATCTCTACTTCTTCCAACTGGATCTTCAATTTCTTGGTTGTCATGATCACTCCTATTGCATTCCACAATATCAAGCATCACACATACACTATTTTTGCCATCATGAACGCTTTGATTGTTGTTGCAACCTATTTCTTTTTCCCAGAAACAGCAGGTCGATCTTTGGAAGAAATTGACGAGATCTTTGCCACCTCCAATCCGAAGACTCCATGGGATGTTGTTGGTATTGCCAACAGACTGCCCAAGCTTGGACATATGGATGAGGAGACTTTGCGAGCTCGAAACATTCGACGGTTCGAGGAAAAGGCCGTGCACTCTGAAGCTGAGAAGCAAGTTAATACCTCTTCTTCTTCATCCGAGGCTGTCAACAACAGTAACAACGCTTAGGGGGGCAGTTTTCCTTATCTAATTTCTGTTTTTCTAAGCTAGTTATCAGCTTGGCTTTTTTGGTATAGCTAGTTCTTTTTCTTCCGTACTATAATCTCTTTCTAATTTGTTTCATTTCCTTTAGCTACTTTTTGAATTTTGCTATATCGGCTACTGGGGCCACATTTCTCCCCGCATATGATACCTCTAGCAGTACCACTCCATGGTCTGATATGCATCCTCCTTGTGTATATCTCAGCTCAAGGGCTAATTTTCAGGTTGCCCTCCATGGTTGGCCGAAGACATTCATCCTGCCCGTTACTGATACGTCCGAAAATGCGGGGACGAGATATGATCATCCATTTCCGTTGTAAAATTGCCAATGTTTCAAAAAGTGGAGAAAGAAGAGGAAAATTTAAAAAGAGTATACACTGCTTTAGGGCTTTTGACATCGGATCTTCTTGTTATAGACAATCCCGGGTATGGAAATAAAGTTCTCTATTCAAAGTGGGTGAGAAATGAACGTGCGGGGGAGATGGACAGTCTTATTAATAATCTGTAGGGAAAATCTTATTATTGTATCTACATGAAATATATGAGTTCCACTCCGAAACTGGACTGTTAGGACACATCTGAGAGAAAAGTACCGTCATAGTTATAATGTAAAGCCCTTGATCAGTCGCAGTGTTTCGGGTGCATCTTCAGTATTATCTGCATCCACAAAGAGATAGGAGTTTTCGTACTCCAAAGGCACCTTCTGCCCCTTGATAGTCTTACCAAACTCGCTATCCAGCAAATATTTATAAGAATGATCTAAGAAATCTTCTAATGGGTATTGTGGCTTTCTGAATGGTTGCGACATGATTCTGGCAAGTGCAGACACATTTGGGTGGTAGTGAGTTTGTAGAGTTTCCAATTCCCACAAAGAGGATTCCAATGCATTTGTCTTGGAGGGATCGGTTTG
Source organism: Blastobotrys attinorum (assembly GCA_030564265.1). Lineage (NCBI taxonomy): Eukaryota > Fungi > Ascomycota > Dipodascomycetes > Dipodascales > Trichomonascaceae > Blastobotrys > Blastobotrys attinorum. The sequence continues at coordinate 61,067 of JAJLUM010000054.1, forward strand.
AGTATTGTCGAACAAGTCATAGTCTTGGCCCTCTTCTTTAGCTGGAGCAGGGTTGTGGATCATTTTCATGCAGGTAGGGTGTCGTTTGAGTTGGTTGTAAATGAATGGAATTATAGCGATAACTGCAGACGGGGGCGCATGTAGTGCCAGCCGAGCCATTCGTTTGATGAAAGATGCCATGGTAGCAGCCGGAAGCATTAAGGATGTCAAAAAGAGATCGACCAGTCGGAAAAACCGTGATCGATACTTAACATGCATTATATTATCATCAAACAGAGCATACAGCTTGATAAAGAAGTTTGGATAATCCAAGTTGTACTTTTGCATTAACGAAAAGAGCCCATTGAGAGCCAGTAGAGCCACTGAACCCCCCGCGGTGTATGCATCTGTCAGGAAATCCATTAGTAATTGTGGCTTGTTCATTCTAGGGATGATTCGCTTGTGAAGCACAATCATCACTGCCTTGTACTGATCCACAGTCTGGGGTAACCGTAGTGCGGCGAGCCATGCCTTTTGAAATACGTTCTTGTGACTTGAGACTCTGGTGATGTTTTTCTTGGAGCTGGATTTAGTTGTTTTTTGAGATAAATAGAAATTATCAATATCCTGATCGGATTCTGGGAAATTTGAAATCGAAATCAGCATATCAATCAGTCGATCGGAGACTAGTTTGGGGTCTGTAATTTGTTCCGGTACTATTTCCACAATTTCTTGGTAATAGAAGTAACGCAGATCATCGTACTGTTCCAGATATTCTTCCACGAGATGCTCTAGGGCAGGTTCTGGTTCGCCGTCAGAATGCAATAGCGACACCAGGAGTTTGTCAAAGATGTCCTTTGGGAAGTAGAATTCGTCCGCTGTTGGAGCCAGGTAGTTGGACTCCATCTGCAGAAGTTTCATAAGGATAGTAACGCAAGTAATCAGTGCTGCCTCGTCCTTAGAGCTGGAGAGGATATTAAACAGAGACAGCTTGTAGTCATCGTACTTGCTGTTTAACCACTGGACTACTTTGACTTGTGATTCTGACATCGATTTGGTTTTCTTTAGTGCGCCTTTTTTGGCTAGTTTTCCGAAAATTCTCAGTAGACCAGTACCTACTAAATGAACCGCTTCAGGACTTTTGGAGGATTCCTTGAAGCTATTGATCACTGGGACGAGATCATTGTAGTGCTTGGGCGATGATAGGATTTTTTCCTCATACTCCTCGAGGTCTTTTTTACTGAGACCTGTTTTTTGGGAAACCTTTTTGCTATTCGATTGTTCAGCTTTTCGTTTCATTATGGTGACACTGACGATTTTAATGCGAAGGGGATATGGTACCAGTGATCTTTAGTAGTACTAATTCGATGGGATGGTAGAAAAAAAAAAAAAAAAAATTCCTACAGCCGCAGACTGATAAATTCTCTATGGCGTATATATCAGCACGACTAGCCATAGAATAGAAAACGATGTGTGCCACGATTTTGTCAATTTTTATAGCATTACAGTCGTTTCATCACTTCAAAAAGTTCACAGCTTCTGCTAACTAGCCCTATAACTATTTATTTTCTTCCTTCTTTGGTGGCTGGAATGGGCTATGTGGTCTGAAACTTGACCTGATGGGTAGCTAACACATCTTAACCCAACCGGTGCGGCTCATCATGTTACCCGGTTCCAAACGCGCTCCGCAAAAACCTCTCCGCCGGCTCCTGATTGGACGATTTCCAGAACGTCCCACGGAGACAGCTCTTAAATAAAAGTTTTTTTCCACCACACATCTTTCTCCTATCACCACCATAAAATATATACACAAATGAGTCTTGCATTTAAGCTTCAACCACGATTAGGTATGGAAATATCAGGCGAATCCTTAGAAAAGAATAAGAAATACTAACCTAGCCCCATCCAGCTGCTCGTCTAATCTCTCGACAAGCTGCTCGTCCAGCTACCATGGTTCGACCAGTTGGGTTTGCCGGCATGCACCAACAACGACTCTACTCATCTGCTGAGCCTCAACAAGATCCAAAGGCTAAGGCTCACTCCATCATCGAAGCATTGCCAGGTAACAACGCCGTATCCAAGACTGGGTTTTTGGCCACTTCCACCGCTGCCGCTGTTTACTTTATCTCTGGTGGCTTCTTGGTTGTTGATGCTGAATTGGTCATGGCCGGTTCTTTCGCCGTTGTTGTGTACATTTTGGGCAAATTTGGTGGACCAGCCTGGACTGAACTTGCCAACGGTCACGTCAAGTCCATCAAGGACGTGTTGACCAGTGCTCGAAAGGGTCACGTGGAAGCTGTTCAGGATCGAATCACTAGCGTAAACCAGTTGAAGGATGTTGTTGAGACCACCAAGACCTTGTTTGCTGTTTCCAAGGAGACTGCTCAACTCGAAGCCCAGGCATTTGAACGAAAGCAACAGGTTGACTTTGCTAATGAGGCCAAGTCTGTTTTGGACTCTTGGGTTCGATATGAGGGACAATTGCGACAACGAGAGCAAGAGGAATTGGCTTCTACCGTTATTTCCAAGATCAACAAGGAAGTTGGCACTGCCAAGTTCAAGCAGCAGGTTTTGGAACAAGCAGTTGCTGATGTTGAGAAGGTTTTTGCTAAGGCTTAAGTAGAGGAGGTCTAAGTAATATAATCTATATATATAATGATAGAAAAAATTGAACAAAAAAATTCAAACAATCAGCAACATCAATGAAAATCATGTGATGTGAGAGAGAATTGGTGTAGTGAGAAGGCTGCCGATCAGTGGATTTTGGGTAATAGCGCGCCAAGATGAAAATGACGACTTGTGAAGTCATAGTTGTATCTTTTTACTACAATTAACGTAGTTGCCAACATATGAACGCGAATTTGCCCATTACCATTATTGGACAGATATCATATAAATGCCTTTTGAAATTCTGAACGCACCATGCCCTCCTCCCCCCTAAATACAAATCTTTTTGAGCCGCAGAAGCCGCACGACTTGATATAATGAAGTACCCCCAGAAGTTGGTACAAAAGATTGGGCTGAATATTAGTCAGAGATAAAAGTCTTTCCCCGCACTTGAATTAAAAATCCTAAGTAGCAATAGTGCTCTCCAGGCTCGCAGTCTAGCCGGCTAAATCATCCATCACTGCCATCCGATTTATATAAATCAATTCTCTCTTCCACTTCTTGATTCAGCAATAGACTCAAGTTAAAGTAGCAGATATCTTGTTGAGTAAGATGTACCAGAGCTATATGCATTTCTGCAACAATTTAGGGTCTCACGGAGAATTTTATTACTGAAAGTATGGATTTGCTAAATATCATTTGTATTGCCAAAAATATTTACAACCTGGCTGTGTATATTTGTATCTGTTATGTCGTAAGACTTTTTACGCCAGCATTTTACCTCTTGCAACGTCACTCCTCCACTCACATGCCGTAGATTTTTGTGATTATCCTTTGCACTATAGTTTTTAAACATTGTATAACAATCTCCGAAGAGATTTGGTTCTTCCCCTGCATTGAATGCATCTATAACGACTCTCTTTAGATAATTATCCACTGAATTCATAAACGAACATGCGTATCCGGGGCCAGTTTTTTGACTGATGGAAAATTCGTAAGAACGCCCACCATCCTTCCAGTTGAGGTAAGTTACTTCCTTATTAATGTTGGGCTCTTCTACTGGTTTAACTTCCATGTTTGATGCTTTGTCTGATTTTATGTTAAACATGCGGTATATAACGGTTTTTGCATATTTATAAGCAATAGAAGGGTAGTTACTCTCTTTGTAATCATTAAGGTCAACAATACATGGATTGACTCGTCTAGCGATACTACTCCTACCACCGTTACTGCGTTCATTCCATTCCCTTCGCATCATTGGAACATCCGTTACAGATATGGTGACTTTGATCTCTGTGACAGGAAGGTCATATTCCATTGACACATCATCTTCAAATACTTTTAATATAGCTTCTTCCTTTTCAACAGCAGGGCCATAGGGAGATTTCTGTTTATAGACCACAAAAGTCGCGTTGAGCATTACAGGGTTGGCGCTACCGACTTCGCATTGGTCACTACAGCTGGCTTTGCATTGTTTGTAATCTACAGATCCTAGCAAGCTATCTGCAAATACAAACAGTATCAAACAATTTATTGTCGTCAACACACTGATCCTCATAATTTTCGTCTACTGACTTCAAGAGTCAAAAGAACAAGGCGTGAATAGCAAAAAAATCCAACCCATTGCTGTCTCTTCTGGATTTGGAAAAATCACGTGTTGGAAACATTAGTGTATTGAATGTGGGGTTAAGCATTGAATCAAACTATCAAACCCGTAAAGTCTGCTACATATGGTTCTATTACTGCTCATCCAACAGGTCCTACAGGTTGGATCAATTCTGCAGTACAAATCTCGATGGTTGTATAAAACTTTATGAAGACCAACATTCTTGGGCCGCAAGGGCTTAGACAAGAAAAATCAGAAATTTTGGGGAAAACAAGGCTCTATTTATATATTTCAGGATTCGTTCAGTCTTACCATTTTGAGTTGGTGACTTGTTCATTAAAAATCTCATTTCAGCACATAGGAGTATGGGTTCTCGTTATATATATATATTGGCTGAGATGACGTGCGGCGTGAGGCTTGCAACTTCACGCTAATAACTGGACTGTGAGCTTCAAACACGCTAGGGGAAATGATATATTGGAAATCATGATATGTGCAGCAGTACCACTTGATTCAAAAGCGGGGTAAACAAGCATAGAATTCGTTTAAGCATTGAAAATCATACGTCAAGCTATCATAAACCAGAAATGCAAAAATAAACCAGAAAACCAAATAAGCAAAAAAAAAAAAAAACAATAACGGACAATCAGCAATGAAAGCAGTCATATAAACAGGACTCTAGTCATGCTTTAATCGAGCCCAGAACTCCGCCAAACACTTGAAACCTTGAACTCTAAGGCTCGCAGGTTTTCATCGTCATTCTTCTCTACCTCTATCTCTCGTGCCAACAAAAAATAACCAAGAATAAAGTATGCCTGCGCAGATTACAACTTTCGCACAAACTGAAATCTGCCAGTCTTCACAACCTCCTTATCAATATCCAACCGTTGACCCTCTTCCAAATTGATCTCCTTAATATCCCGGATCTTTGTTTTCAAAATAACCTTATACAACACATATATGATGGCAAACACCGGAAGCAATATATATGAATCGACGAAATTTCCCGCATTGAACGGTACTAACGTAGACCAACCTTGGACCAACGCCAGGAAAATACTTGCCAGCATACCAAAGTATGATGTATATGGATACCACAGAGCCCTGAATGGTAGCTCGTCGGCAACATGCCCCTGAGCTGCCCAGCTAGCCCGGAATCTCAAGTGTGTAAAGCATATACTCGCCCATACCAGAAATGTAGACACTCCACTCAGGTTCACTATATATTGATATGCCTCACTGGCCCCTGTACTCACATTCATCAGTGAAAGAGCTCCAAATAGGTTGGTCAACACTATAGCAGGTACCATGACACCGCGCTTATTGCTTCGAGCAAAGAATCTGGGTGCCATCCCGGATTTGGCCATAAAGAATACGGTCCGTGACCCCACGTAGATACTAGAATTGATAGCTGAAATACATGTTATCAAGATGAACGCATTGACCAGGTGAACACCTCCTTCGAATCCAGCGTTTTGAATTGCAATGGTCATGGGCGACTGTAGCGCTTTGGCACCTTCACTACCTACAAGACCCTGAGCATTGTAAGGAACTGTCAGTCCAAAAAAAAACGCGCTTCCCATATAAACAAAAATGATTCGTACAAAAACTTGCTTGATAGCTCTTGGTATCGCTATTTGAGGGTTACGAGTCTCTGAAGAGGCCACTGCTACACTCTCAATACCAGCATAAAACGTGGAGCAGAACACAAAAACGGTTGCCACACCACGAAACCCCTGGGCAAAAGGTCCTGGATTATGCCAATATCTAAATCCTACAGCTCCGCCAGTCTGTCCTATTACGCCTCCACTAGCGTACACTATAGAGAATATGAAAAAAGCCGCAAGCCCCACAATTTTGAACAGGGCGAGCCAAAACTCAGCCTCACCAAATGTCTTTACCCCAAGAAGCTGGAATGCCAGAAATGCAACCCAGAATAACAAAAAATACCCATATATGGGCACTTTGTCACTCCAGAATGACATGATACTAGACACAGTATTGTATTCATTTGAGAGCACCGTGACCCAAATGATGAAGTAATTCCACCCGACAGCTGCGGCAAAAGCTTTATCAACAAACCGATCGGCCATATTCACAAACCCACCACCGGCTGGATATAAAGTGGACATTTCACCCACACTGTTCATAACTGGCAAAGCTATGATACCAATAGCACCAAATCCGATCAACAATGCAGCTGGACCACCAGAGGCCAGTGCGCCACCTGCTCCAACCAGTAGACCAGGGCCAATAATGCCAGCGAGGGCCATCATTGAGATGTGCCTTGTTTTGAGGCCTCTTTTTACGCCATATTCTGGATCCTGTTCCAAATCCCGTTCGCTCATAGGAGTCTTCTTATACGTTAGTTTTTTAGTGGGAAGGAAAGATGAGGAGGGAGAGAGAATGTGCAAGAGAGAAAGCAAGAAAGGAAAAAAAAGATTCACAAAAACTTCTGAGACAAATTTAAACAGGCTAAAACTACGGTTAGTAAATAAAAAAATAACGGATTTAACGAAGTATGGATGGGCGATCGTTCCTGGTGGTGGTTAATGATTACATGATACAAAGTCATTGCGTGATCACTAGGGCGGGCAGTAAAAAAGGCCCTGAAAACGCAACAACAAAAAAACTTTCGCTTATTCCCTGCATCATCGGCATAAGCCGCACAGACACTTTGTTTCAAACCCGTTACGTTGCTATGGCAATAAATAAAGTCAATTTGACAGCCTCACTCACTGTAATACGAGATTGAATGCAAATGCGATTGAGAGAACTATTTACATTGCGAATATTGCCCAATGCGTAGAAAAAGCAGATGCATAAAGGCCGAGCAATTCATTTTCTTAAGGGCGACGTATTTATTGTACAATATCTATATTTAATACATTTTTCTTTTATAATTATGTTGTTCATCAAATCATGCAGTTTTTGTTTTATAGTTCATTTCGTTTCTCATAAAGGAGAAGATCATCCATCATTGTTCCATGTATTTTTTTTTTAGTTCTTGACACCAGATTGTCGTTTTTCTAACAAAAGCTTGCCCTGGGCTTCCTTAACGTGACCTTCATTGGAAGTATATACAGTCTTACCGCCCAAAATGGTCTCGCAAACCTTACCATGCATCTCTCGGTTGTTGTAAGGGCTGAGCTTGTTCTTCCAGTGCATCTTGGTTTGATCCAAAGTCCAAACGGCATTTGGATCAAAAATACAGAAATCAGCGTCCAAACCAACTGCAATGTCACCCTTTCGGGCCTCGAGACCAACTTGTTTGGAAGTGTTCTTGGCCATCCACTGAACAATATCGGCAAGAGTTACTTGAGGATAGTTCTTTTGGGATTCAGTCCAGATAACTGGCAAACCAACACCAACTGATCCAATACCACCCCAAGCACTCATGAAATCACCAGTATCCAAGTCCTTCAAGTGTGGAGTACATGGAGAGTGATCAGAAACAACTGTTTGAATATCACCATCAAACAATGCATTCCATAACTGAGCTCGGTTAGCATCGTTTCGGATTGGTGGACAGCACTTGTACTCGGTAGACTTGTCTGGAATCTCTTCAGCAGCAAAGGTCAAGTAATGAAAACATGTTTCAGCAGTCAACTTGACACCTTCTTTTCGGGCCTTTTGAACCAAAGGCAAAGCTTCGGCTGAAGCCAAGTGGACAATATGCAAATCCAACTTTGGAGCAACTGGAGCAGAGTCGACAATGGTCTTGATGGCATCGACTTCGTAAGAATCTGGTCGGGAGAGCAAAAAAGTTGAGTAGGCTTCTGGCATGTTTTCGTCCTTGGTCAAGGACAACTGCTTATCGGTAGCATCTTCAGCAGCTGGGGTAGCTGGCAGGCTCTTGTCGTTTCGATCTGCCTGTTCTTCGTGTGGAGCTTGTTCAGCGTGGAACATCATAACAGTTGGGTGACCTTCTAGAGTTTTCATGGCCAACTGTAGCTGATCTTTATTAACTGCTGGGAATTCATCAACACCGGACTCGATCATAAAACACTTGAAGCCTCGAACACCGGCATCGACCAAGGCAACCAGGTCCTTTTCGTTACCTGGAATGACACCACCCCAGAAACCGACATCGACGTAACACTGGCCCTTAGCAGCATTGGTTTTAATGTTCAAGTTTTCAACAGTAGTAGTTGGTGGGATTGCATTTAGAGGCATGTCAATGACTGTGGTTACACCACCAGCAGCAGCAGCTTTAGTACCAGTTTCGAAGCCTTCCCATTCGGTTCGGCCTGGTTCGTTCAAATGGACGTGGGCATCGACAAGACCTGGCATGATGACCAAGTCACCTAAGTTTCGGACATCGGATACACCATGGGATTTAAGTTTGGCATCTTGTTGGTCGGCTTCTGTAATGATATCGATGATTTTCCCAGTTTCGGTACTGTATACTACAGTGGCTTGTTTAAGTTCACCGTTTAGTACAACGTTATTAGAAGAAATTGCTTGGCTCATTATTTTTGTCTATTATTATTATTATTATTTTCTCGATAGAAAGGGAGAGAGAAGATCCAGAAAAATATCAATATGCGGAATAGTCAAAGTGCAAAAAAAAAAAAAAAAAAGAGGGAGAATCTCAAAGTTTTTTATATGCGACACAATTGACTCGGACTTGTGCGAGAGAGTAGAATTTTTATACATGCTGGAAGCCAAAACCGGAAAAGTCCGATGATTATCCCTCCGCCGCGGCGGCGCCTCACAACTTAATTCACTAGTATGACATTGATTCTATGCCGGCCAGGTGGTGGCAGCAGAAGCCAGACAAATGAACAATCTGCGATTGCCAAATATCGAGAAAACTTTGGCCCTTGATCAGTACTCTTATATGCTCAAGGGACACTAAAGCTTTTTATGCGTTATCTGTGGGCTATTGATAAGCCGCTAATTGCCGGGTGGCTTGAGCGCAACATTCTGTGGCGTCCGAATCTCCGACCAGCGATTTTCCCCGACGGGGAGATGTTTGTGTCTCGTGCTTGAGGCTGCCGATAGACCGGCGGAAGGGGTTTCTCACCTTGAAAAGCGGGATAAAGATGTGCTGGACTGCAGACTACTTTTTGCGTACTGGATAATAAAAGGAAGCACCCCAGCTATGAACCATTGCACTGGGGAGCCTCCCCACAAAAGCACTTATGCGCAGCTCAGTACTTCTCCTTTCTTGGTTCAGGTTTATCGACTTGGCGATTCAGAGTATTTTGAGATCGCAGTTACTATGCCGTGAGGATCGCTTGCTGGGAGTTGTTCATCAAAGACTGGCTTAGTTATACCGGGAAACGCTGTCAGATAGTTGGGCGTTCATTTACTAAACCAGACTATATGGTAGCCCTCTCTGGTATAGAGAACGCAATGGAAGTTCGCTCATGGCCGAAAGGCTTATTCTTGTAGCCCTTTTTAGAGCATTAGGAGACTTGTGTTGATTAAGTTAATATGTTTTTAGAACATATTATTACAATGAGGAAGTTTTTTTTTTCTCTTTTTAGACAAAAAAATTAAGCGGCTATTACTTATTTTTTTTTTCTTCTATAGTACAACATGGTCTCAGAGATACCTTGTAATGGTTAGCTGTTTAAACGCGGCATCGGCACCTATTGATCGAGGTGCGGCTCACCCCTGACACAACATTGAGTGTGTATAAGTATGTGGCATAGCAGATACTAGCGCCATGAGAACTTGATCAATAATAGACACTACAGAGATTAATACGATAAAATGTCACGCTATACACAGTTACTAGAACAGACAGATGAGAGATAACGTCTTAAGAAAATAGGGGATTACGCACATGTTCAGGAAAGAGACCGGTGGAAGAGATCTTGAAGAAAACGCAAAATGCGGATATTGGTACTCTTTTATAGTGAAATGGTGAGTTAAAAATTACTTTTTGCTACAAGAATTTTGCTTTAGACTGGAAAGCATATGACCCAACATGCGGCTCAAAGAAGATACCACAGTGCACTAGGCGACCAATAACAACTATATCTTATACTCCAAGCAGGAATTTTACAATTCCTTTTCATCATCATCACCTTCTTCTTCTTCTTCAGCTCCTTCTCCATCAATGGTAACCAGCTCAGTTTGGAAAATCAAAGTAGCATCTGGTGGAATCACACCGCCAGCGCCTTGGCTACCATAGCCCAAGTGAGGTGGAATAGTCAATTTTCGCTTCTCACCAATACACATCCCCAGAACACCTTGGTCCCAGCCTTGGATCACTCGTCCAATACCCAATGGGAACTCCAAAGGCTGGCCACGGTTGTAGGAGGAGTCGAAGACAGTCCCGTCCTCGAGCTTCCCGGTGTAGTGAACACCAACATTGTCACCAGATTTGGCCTTACGTTTGCATTTTTCAGCTGGCACTTTTTTGGTGATGCCAATTCGCAATTTTGGCTTGTCGCTATCTGCCAATGCGACTACCAGACAGAGTGCCAGTACAAAAATTTGAAAAATCCTAATCATTTTCGCTTTGGTACCTTTTCGTTGACGTGGAGAAAATAAATGTGAACTTTGGGCGGTGTTTGGGTTGTCGGGCGATTACCCGACGTAGCGGCATCTTTGGACTTTCAACGAAAGCAAAGCTTTGAACAAAAAGAGTGTAAATGGAAAGTGGCACATTTTTGGGATAAAACCGCATGACCAAGGTGGGCACGGCTGTGCCCATCCAGAAGATCTCAGCCGCACTAGTTTAAATAACAAGCATTCCTACTGGTATAACCATATCCAATTTTATTTACAAAAAAAATCACAATCTCATCTAGTTGATTGCTATAAGAATACTATTAATATGCATGTCAACACTTGACGTCTTGTAATGTCACTCCTCCGCTCACGCGTTGTCGATATACGTTAGAGCCCAACTCACTATATCGTTTGAACGTTGTGTAACAGTCTCCAAAGAGATTTGGATCCTCGCCTGCAATAAACGCATCAAGGACTACTCTCTGTATATAACTAGGCGTTGAACTCGCAAATGAACATTGGTAACCTGCTCCAGATGTTTGAATGATACAAAAACTGTAAGAGTGTCAAAGTTGCTATGGATCGTCATGATCTTAAGAAAGAATCGTTAGCTGACGACACTTTCCCGTTTTTGTACGTACACTACGGGGAAATTGGAAGAACATATGGCCAACAAATAATTGATAATCTAAGAAAGAGAGGTATTGACATTAAGCCGGATTTCCGGATCATTGATGGGAGTTATGCTAAAATGTTTGGATTTGTTACAGATATGAGGGTGAATTTACTTGGAGGTATGCAGCGGTAAAAAATTCAATACTGTTGAATCACTCGAATGCCGATAATTGGTTCTATTATAGATATAATTCATGGATATCTTTGGAGAAATCAGCAAATAGTATAGGTAATAGAAGTCATCGCTCGAATTTCCACTATAAGATAATAGTAATGATATAATTCGAACGGAACAAAGATAAATATACAAAGACGTATTGCCAAGGGCTAGAAAATATATTGAATTGCATAACGAACTGATTAGGAGTCACTACGTCCACTTTCGATTAACTGCCCGTCGACTAACCATTGGTCTCAAAACATTGACCAAAACGATCAAAGCAGCAATTGTGTAAAGCAACTTCTGCTTACCAAAGTTACTGTTTAAAATGTCGAATGGCATCGATGGGGTTACACGAGTGAAAAAAATATCTAACCCATAACCGGCAATCATGCTAGTAGACTCAAGGCTGGCCGGGACAGTAATCATTTCATTTACAAAAACCTGCCGCGAGTGAGTCAAAACAGATCGTGGTTCCTTGCCAATCATTGGTTCATACTTAATTAGACCCTCCTCTGCCTCTTCCTTGGTTGGTTGCCGCATTGGCCGGCGAGCATCAAGCAGTCGTTTTGGGATCGACATAATCTGACCATCTTCTAGGCTCACCAGAATATCTCGGGATGTGATGCCAAACTTGGTCCGGGTGATTGCTATTGACTCAACTGGAGAAGGCAAGAAGTAGGATTGGGCTTTCACATGTGGCAATGGGAATGGATCGAAGGACGAGTACGACTCAGCAGTCCACCGCTGGTTAGGCTCCTCGCTTTCGTACAGATCCCAAACAACAATCTTGGAGCTAAATGTGGGTTCCTCGCTGTAGTAAGAATATACAATCCAGTGCTCTCCAAATACTAAGGAGACAGGAGTATTGTTATCATCGTCAACGACCACTTTCTCTTCGTGTAGTTTAGAGTGCAAAATTCGACCTGTGACTGTATCAATCAAATAGACTGAAAGGGTTTTCTTTTCAGAGTTCAGAGCTGCCACTGCCACAGAGTTTGGGTGGAGATATTTATACAAAACTCGTCGGTCGCCAAGAATTGTACCTAGTGAAGCGGTAATATCTTGCTGGTCTCTCTGAGCAACAGCCACAATTTCCCCACCAGGACTGAAGGACCAAGTTGGGGCACCCCCATGATGTCCATAAACTGTCTCTTTGTCATTGGTAATGAAATAATGGTTTTCGCTACCATTGAACTCGCCATCAATTGCTATGATACCCTTATCTGTACTGTACACGCCAACTGACTGGGACTGGGATTCATCGTCTTTCTTGTAGTCGATCAGCAGCTTGTCCACGCTGCTTCCTATATTGATTTCTTCGATCACTACACCAGTCAACCCATCAATCTTCAACACTTGGCCGGACTTGCCAAACACCAGAATGTTTTGGGCAGAGTTAGTAGTAACTTGGAAAGCTGAGTCGAGAGGGTAGTCTAGTCCCCATTCAACCTGGCCATTCGAGGTATCAAAAGCCACAATACGGTTGTGACGACTCACAATGACCAAAAGCTTTCGAAAGCCGAATAAGCTGAGCTCTGAGTTGGCCGTGAGCGAAAACTTGCTTTTCAAGTAATCTGGCAAGTACTTCAAGTCGTTCAAGTGACGTGTAACCAGTCTTGTGAACGCAGAAACTACATTGGCATGCTCTTCAAAAAGCAGTTCTTCCTCAGATAGAGTAGTATCTAGCTCTGGTAGATCGATGAATACAGCGCCGACAGCATTTGCCAGCCCCTCTTCTCGAACCCAGCCATCGCCACTAGACGATTGTTTGTTCACAAGCCGGCCATTTGTGCCCTGGTAAATGACTCCTTCTCCGTTGGGCTTTTCAAAGGATATAATGGCTTTTTGCGAAAATTCCTCATCAGGATGAGTTTCAGGCTGTTCCGCTTGAGCATTCTTGCTAAGTTTCTGGCCATTGGGCTCTCTATTGTAGACCACTGTTGCCGAACTACCACCGACCAATGTAACTGCGTCGTTGCTAACTCTCATATGAACACCGGGCGCAACAGCAGAACCACTAGCAGTCTTTTCGCCAGTGGAAGCCACTGCTCCGGACGAAGAAATTGATGCCACAGAATACACACCACCTTTCTTTCTCGACAGAACAAAGTTTCCAGATGCCTGGACAAACTCGGCTCCGCCGTTGTCGATAGTTTTTGTGGTGGAGATACCTTCGCCCTTTATCACTGCAACGCTCAAAGACTTCCCCTGCTGAGCAGTGACAATTCCAACGATGCCATCACCCAGGTCCAGTACAGCTTTTGATCCAGAGAGTTTTTCAGACCATAGCTGATTGCCTACTGCGTCGAATTTGTATACCGAATCACCAGTACAGGCATAGACATTCCCGCTCACGACCCCAGCAGCAGCTGGAAAGCCTTCAAGCCGTGCCTCCCAGATGAGAGCTCCAGTGATTGGATTCCATGAAGTGAGTCGGGTTTTGTCGATCACCGCTCCACCATTATGATCGTGAGCAGCACCACCTGTGGATTCATCACTCGACACAGCTACCAGAGTAGAATCCACAGCAGAAATGTCTTGCACTTTGCTCAATTGTCTTCGCCAGATCAAATCACCGTCAGTGGTGTTGATGACCCCAATTACGCTGAGTTCGGATTGGACTGCCAGGGCGTCGTACTTTTCTGACAAGAGGACCCCTTTTTGTACGATGCCTACATGATCTTTATGCCAGTCTACTTTGAATGCTTCATCTACATACACTGCCAATGCCCCATTGACAGCACTGAGTGCTGCTATTACTTTGGCGAACTTCATGTGTGTTAAGTAATAGTAGGTGTGTGAAACTTCTTTTCTTTCCAGCGGGGAGAGAGTTGGTGGTTCAAGTGTGTGAGTGAGAGTTGGAGTTGGGAGTGGAGGAAGAACCAACTGAATTTTCTAGGCGGGGGACGGAGGAGCAGTGGTTAACTACAGTGTTTTATTATGTGTAGATTGGTTATACATATATATATATATTGGAGAGTCCCGTTCGTTTGACTGAATCCTGTTTGTTTGATTGAGTATACTGAGATTTCAAAGTCATACTGCCGGTATAGTGTTATATATATAATCATGTGTTTCCAAATTTACGATTTGAATCACCAGCAAAATCGGCATTCGGTTAGGCAGACGTGTCAGAATAGGAGATAAGCCGAATTTGACAGGAATTTTGTCGCACTAAGCTACAGTTTCAAAACCAACTCTAACACTGTATGTTCCCTTTGAGCGAAAGAACCTAAATGTTGACTTTAATCACGTGAGCGAGATCCCGACCGCCGCACAGCCGCCGTAGACAAATCTCGAGATAATACACAGTATAATGACAAAATGCATGTAGTTCAGAATGTAAAAACCTCCAAAAAGAAAAAAAAAAAAGGCCAAAATTCAGTACCAATTGCAAGATCGTTAGTTGATACCCTTGTGCAAATCGATGCTGCCAGAGTCATTCTCAGTGCCCGGATCCATCGCTTCGAGGCTACTACTTCCACTACTGTTCTTGAATTCTTCTGCAATGTTCCTACTGTGCGGCATAAACCGTACCAGAATATCAGTTTCCTCCTCGAGTTGCTCCCATGGCTCCATCACGTCCCATTCAATTTCCTCATTTTTCAGGTCCTCCAGCAACGCCTCGTTAGCTTTCTTATACTCCGCATCGTCTTCTTGAAACTCCTCTGCCACGGGAAATCTCACATTATTGTGCAGATCATGCAGTATCTTGTCAGCAACCGACCGGTTCTTTTCCCGGATATCGTCATATAGATGTTTGACGTTCTGTCCGTTAGCTACTACCCTGCGTCGCTGCTGCTCTTGGTTCAATGATTGATCCACTCGACGTTTCCACTCACTGAACTGGACCGGTTGGTATCCCTTTGGCCCGAACCACATTGACACTTGCTCACCAGCTTGCAGAGCCTTTTTTCGGGCCAAAGCCGCATCTTCAGCCCATGGATCTGAAGGAAGTTGTAATCTCACGAATTCCAGCGATGCCAGAAGCATGAGATACGTTCCGGAGACCAAGCCTGCTGTTCTCAGAAGCCTTGCTTTCCATATATTGCTCATGCTATTGTTAATATTGTATTTGGCCTTTGCTGCTCTTCCTGGTAGCCACCAGAGGGCTAGTCCGCCCAGCCCTTGGGCTATGCTGAGGGCATAGAGGCACGGTCTACAGTCGCTTGCTGGGATCAGTGGACCCCATATAGAGAGGCCAAAAGTAGGATTCGGATATCTTCGATCCCCGTCTGGCATGGTGCGTTATGTGTGTGAATTTTGTAGAGTGTGTAAATGAGTGTGCTATGTATATTAGTTAGTTTTCCATCTTCAGTTTTTTTTTTTACACACTAAATGTGTTTGCGGGCGCGCCGCCGGATTTTGAGAGGAAGATGAAGGATTCTAGTGCGGCTTGCCCGCTAGAGATAGTGTACAATAATAGATCTTCAGGCACATGGGGTTAATATAGATATTGATGTAGAAAGAGACGGTCTGTTATAGTGATATAGCCTGCTAGCTTGTGTGATAGAATTGTTCATAATCTCATACTAAGTAATTTAGGTGTTTAAAAAATAAAAATAAATAAATAAATAAATAAAAAGAGAGAGAATACACACCCCCTCTAGTAAGTCTATGTAACAATGAATTCGTAAATTTTGGTCAAATTAATCATAAAATCAAGCTCCAGAATAAACCAATAAAATAACTCAAAAAAAAAAAAAAAAAAAAAAAAAAAAAAAAAAAAAAAAAAAAAAAAAAAAAAAAAAAAAAAAAAAAAAAAAAAAAAAAAAAAAAAAAAAAAAAAAAAAAAAAAAAAAAAAAAAAAAAAAAAAAAAAAAAAAAAAAAAAAAAAAAAAAAAAAAAAAAAAGAAAAAACTACTCTCGTTTAAACTTTGGAACCACGTCTGGTACAAAGTCAGCTGCCGCAATAATCAACAGTAATACACCGGTATCGCTCAAAAATGGTACATTCTCCAACTTGTAGTTGAAAGAAGATAGAGAAAGGCCAAGTGAGAACGCTATAGTTATCATTGAAAACACTTGAGTCTTCTCATAGTTGGTCAAAAAATAGCAAGATGTGTTCAACTGTGACAACAGAGGTGTATATATTCTCATCAAATACGACACAGCCGCATAGGCTGGGAATGCTAGAACACGGACAATAGCCGCCAGATCAGATGAAAGACCAGCCGAAATGTGATTCAACAATGCGGAAGGAGCAAGAAGTACAAGTGCAATTGGTGCATTATACTTTAGATTCCATCGTTTCACAGCAAATGCGCCTAAAAATTCAAGTGTTACCGGAACGCCAATGATGGTAAGTAATTTACCACCGACCAACGCGAAATTCGTCATTGTTCTAACATCATCATAATTCTTATTCACGTCTCCAATTTCAACGGGTTCCGTCCGGTTTTTTTGAATCGCCATATATGTCCCGTTTACCCAGTGGTGCTCGTGATTCATAAAATCTTGCAACTGCTCGTTAGAAAAACTACTACTGGCTCCAGCATATATGAAAAAAGCACTTCCACCCATTGCAAAAGCTACCACCAACATCCGTATCATATTTTGTCCAAATTGAGGCACATGGCCCAATGTATCCTTTAAGGTTGATACGAACGAACTATCTCCCGTATCAGGTTCGAGATCTGGGGCTGATGAGAATAATGCGGCTGATGCACCCGGTCCTAGTTTAAGCTCTGATTCATGTCGCAAAAACAGAGCGAGCATGGCAGCTGCCAAGCACGCGATGGCCAGCCCCACAGACCCAGAATATGGGCTAAACTCTGCAGAATATGCCATACCTAGAGCAGTACCAGAATGTAGGGCCATTGCCATGGGGATAAATCTCCAAGAAGATTTGTACGATGATACTTGAGCCACATTTACCATGGACAGAGTTATTGCCAATCCTGCAAAACCACCTTGAATGACTCGAAAAGCAATAAAGCCGTATCCTGGAGAGAATACCGGTGCAATGGTAGCTGTAGCAGCAAGAGATATCTGTATCAATACCAGAAGTCTGCGTACCTGGTTAATGTGTACTCGGATAAACAATAGCGCAATGGCACCAATAATACTGCCAGTGAGGAAGGATATATCACTGGGATCTCTCATACCCTTAATTTTGGGAATGCCTTTTACTTTACTCCCTCTTTCCACAAGGGGATGGACTCGGGCATAGTCAACACCCAGTAGTGCTGTACTGACAAGCACTGTTACTGTTGAGCATAGAATAAAAAGGAAACTGCTAGATCTAATAGCCATTTTTAATAGTTTTATGATAGTGAAAAGCGAACGAGGAGGATGCGATAAGAAGAAAAAGAATAAATGAGTAACTTTCCTCTCGTGAGTGGAGAATTTCCAACTGAAACACCCCGCCTAGAAAGGCCCTTTTTGATGTCTATATGATGTGTTCGTACAGTGAGCCGCTTGCTTGCTGTTCTAGTGCAGAGTAGCGTAAGATAGTAGATGAGTATTCACCTGACGTCATAATATATGCTATATCCTGGGTTAATACAGTCGTAGAATGATACGGTGACAATGTGGCGGGAGGTAACACAATTTTAAAGAATATAGTGACAGAACCTTTCGAACTAGTGTTGAACTTCAAAGTTCAGAGTGACGGGTTAGCAGTACTTAAAGTGGAATAATAATTCAACACTGTAGAACGCTGAATATTTACATGCGGGTTACACCAAATTATATACACAGAAAACTAGCTAATATGGCTCAAGCTAGTCTCTCTTGTACTTTGATACCGTATCTGGTACAAAGTCGGGCGCCGCAATCATCAACAACAAAACTCCGCTGTGGCCCAAAACGGGCACTCCACTGAAACCGATATCAAGATAAGATAATAATAGTCCCGAGGAGAAGGCAAAAGTTAATGATGCGAACACTTGAGTCTTTTGGAGGTTACTCAGCCAATAGCAAGAGGCATTCAGCTTCGACAGCATGGGGGGTATATATCCTCATCCAAAACGAAGCTGTGAAATTGGCTAGTATTCCAAATATTCCAAATAGAGCTTCCAGCTTTCCTAACCCCTCTTTTCCTGCCATGTGCCCCATCAGAGATGCAGGGAGAAGAAGCAGAAGGGCAATAGGTGCATTATACCGTATACTCCATCGTTTTACGGCATATGCACCTAAACATTCCAGTAGTGCGGGAAAGACTACAATGCCAGCAAATTTAGCAGCGACAAGAGAGAGCCATGACTGGGATCTAATGCTGGCCTTTTGGTCCTCCTATTGCGCGGTTGGATCGGAAGCCACAAGCGTTCCAACCTCCATGTTGTGCTCCAGATCAAGTAATGTGTCTATCTGTTCGTCAGGAATATTAAGAGGTATAATGGCTAGCGGGTAAAAGATACTTCCACCCATTGCGAAGGCAACTATAAGCATCATTATAAGGCTTTGACCAAACTGTGGCACTTGGTTCAGTATTTTTTTTTTCAAGCTAGATGTAGATGGACTATCTTCATTCTCAATTTTGGAATCTATAGAAGACGAAGCTGATGTCTCTTGTCGAAGTTCTGGCTTGTATCGTGAAAACCAGGTGAGTGCGGCTGATGCCAAGCACCCGATTGCGAGCCCCACAGATGCATAATATGAACTGAAATCTGCAGAATATGCCATACCTAGAGCAGTTCCAGAATGTAACGCAAATGCCAATGGGACGAATCTCCAAGCAGAGTTTTTACCAGAAGTTTGGGCCACGCTTACCGTGCTCAAAGTAATCGCATTAGCTGCAACGGCACCTTGTATTGACCGAAATGCCATGAAACCGAATCCTGGAGAGAAACCCGTCGCAGCAATAGCAGTCGCAGGGAGGGATAACTGCGAAGTCATCAAGAATGGCGTTAGTTTCCTAAGAGGTACCTGTACCACTGTGAACAAGAGTGCTCCAAGTGCCATGCCAGCGACGAATGTTTTGTCACTGACGTCCCAACCTGTCATTTTAGGCAGATTTGTGAGACCTTCCCTAAGGTTATCCATATTCGGCCAGAGTCTGCATAGTTCAATCCCAGAAGTGCTGTACTGGTGAAGGCTGTTGTCGTAGAACTCAGCAAAGCAAGATAGCTATTAGTTCGAACAGTCATCTTTAATAGTTGTACGAGAATTAAAAAGCGAACAAGGGATAGGGTAAAATAAATTACCACACGGTTCTTGAGTGTGAAAGAGCAAAATCCTAACTGAAACATCTCCGCCTAAATTCTGCCGTATTTTTTGAAGTCCAGAAGTGGCATTGGATGCCTACTCTCTCGCCTGCGCTATTCTGTTCTACCACAAAGATTAAGATCATCTTAATCCGCCTGGTTTTAGATATCATGTGCTCTATGAGCAGAACAGCATAAAGACAATGGGTGGCACTGCGAGTGGGAATTTGATGAAAAACACGATAGAGATAAAGGGCTTCAAAACTGGTAACAATGTTCATCGTCTATTATGATAGACTGGTGGTGGTTTGATTGGTCATTACTCATTGTTCTCAGCTGATAAAATACATACATGCTAGTAACCGGAAATTATACAATGAAGTCTCTAAAGACATGGCACAAGCTAGTCCCTCTTAATCTTGGAGACCACATCTGGCACGAAGTCTGCTGCCGCAATAATCAATAGCAAAACGCTGTCACTGGTCCAAAAGGGCCCTGTACTGATCCTTACTTCAAAGAGACATAAAAGCAGACCCAAGGAAAAGGCTGCAGTTATTGAAGCAAACACTTGAGTCTTTTGTGGGTTACTCAGCAAATAGCAAGAGGCATTCAGCTTTGAAATCATGGGGGTGTATATTCTCATCAAATACGACACCGTAAATTGGACTGGTAGTGCCAACAATCCAGCTAGGGCCTGCATCGCTACAGATCCACCCTCTGCAATGTGTAACAACAGGGTAGTAGGAAGAAGAAACAGCAGCGCAATAGGTGCATTATACCGTATATTCCACCGCTTTACGGCGTACGCACCTAAACATTCGAGTGTCGTGGGAACAGCTACAATGCAAAATAATTTACCAAGAATAAAAAAGAGACGTGTAGCGTATCTCATATCTGCCATGTCATCCTCCGATTGCGCATTATAAGAATGATTTGTCAAGTTTCCTTGGCCCGGAACCGAAAAAGAGCCAGTTCTATTGTGATGCCTATCAATATATTTGTCGAGTTGGTCGTCAGGCATACTTAGAGAAGGCGCAAAGGCAAACATGTAAGGGCCATGTGTACACATTGCGAAGGCAACTATAAACATTCTTATAATGTTTTGACCAAACTGTGGCACATGGCGTAAAGTTTCTTTCAGGCTAGATGGAGATGTACTATGCTCAATTTCGAGTTTGGAATCTGGAGATGAAAAAGATGATGCACCTTGCTGAAGCTCTGGTTCATATCGCAAAAGCCAAGTGAGTGCGGCTAATGCCAAGCACCCGAATGCCAGTACAACAGCTGCAGAATATGGCCTGAAGTCTGCAGAATATGCTATACCTATGGCGGCACCACAGTATAAAGCAGTTGACAATGGGACGAATCTCCAAGCTGAGTTATTAGTGGATATTTGGGCCACGCTTACCAAGCTCAAAGTAATCGCATTAGCTGCAACGGCACCTTGTATGGCCCGAAATGCCATAAAGCCAAATCCTGGGGAGAAGCCCGTAGCAATAATAGCAGTCGCAGCGAGGGATAACTGCGATGTCATCAAGAACGGCCTTAGTTTCCTAAGAGGTACCTGTACCATTATGAACAAGAGTGCTCCAAGTGCCATGCCAGCGACGAATGTTTTGTCACTGGCATCCCAGTCTTTTATCTCGAGGACGTTTTTCTCATTATCTCCCTCGAGATCCTCGTCCACAACTGGCTCGAGCCTTGCATAATCCAAGCCCAGAAGAGTTGTGCTGGTAAAAATTGTTAGCGCAGAATTCAGGACTAAAAGAGAGCTGCTAGATCGAATAGTCATTTCTTTCTTATAGTTATATGTTAGTGAAAAGCGAACGAATGATAGAATAAAATAAATTAGTGTAGATTTTGATTTTGAAGAAGACATTTCAACTGAAACATCCCCGCCTTAGTCCGCCTGGTTTTAGAATATAAGATACTATTTAGGTAAAACCACATGTCAATACGATGACGCTAAACGATTAATGATGATAATTGAGTAATATTTATCAAGTGCCTAAGAATTGGTCCGGGTGCTAAAAGTTTAAAACTATGGGTTGGCGGTATTTTCAGTGAAAGAGTGTTCAGTTTTGTGGACCGATAAAATACATAAATTCGAGTTACACCAAAGTATATACATAGTATAATAGATAATATAATTCAAACTAGTCTTTTTTAATCTTGGAAACCACGTCTGGCACAAAGTCTGCTGCTGCAATTATCAACAACAAAACACCGGTATGGCCCAAAACAGGCACTCCACTGAAATCTATTTCAAGAAAAGATAGCAATATACCCGAAGAAAAGGCTAAACTTACCAATGCAAATATATGAGTCTTTTGGACATTTCCCAGCGAATAACACGATGTATTCAGCTGTGACAAAATGGGGGTATATATTCTCATCAAGAATGACACAGCAATACGGATTGGCATTCCGATAAATGCAAGAATACCGCCCAACCATTCTGATCTTCCCTTTGATATATGCTCCAACAGGGCAGCAGGGAGAAGAAGTAGCAGGGCAATAGGTGCATTATATCTTATATTCCATCGTTTTACGGCGTACGCACCCAAACATTCGAGCACTGCAGGAGCGACTACAATGGCAACAAATTTAGCAAAGATGAAAAAAACCCATGTCATTGATCTAATACCGGCCTTTTCACTGTCCCATTGCGCAATATCGGCTGGATCAGTCAAGTTTCTGGGACCAGAAATCACAAAGCTTCCAGTCTCCGTCTGGTGCTCAAAATTCGTTAACGCGTCAAATTGTTCGTCAGAAATATTAACCGGTATAGCAGCAAATACGTAGGAGGTACTTCCACCCATCGCAAAGGCAACTACAGTCATCCTTATAATGTTCTGACCAAACTGTGGTACATGGCTTAATGTTTCCTTCAAACTAAATCCAGAAAAAGAAGAAATTTCGTTTTCTAATTCTATATCCAATGAAGCTGCTCCTTGTCGAAGTTCCGATTTATGTCGCGAAAACCATGTGAGTGCGGCTGCTGCCAAGCACCCGATTACAAGCCCCACAGATGCGGAATATGAGCTGAATTCTGCAGAATGGGCGAGGCCCATAGCAGTGCCAGAATATAAGGCAATTGCCAATGGAACAAATCTCCAAGCAGAGTTCTTATTAGATGCTTGGGCCACGCTTACCATGGCCAAAGTGATTGCATTGGCTGCAATGGCACCTTGAATAGCTCGAAATGCGATAAAGCTGTAGCCTGGGGAGAACAATCCAGCAACAACGACAGTAGCAGCAAGAGATAACTGCGATATAACCGAAATTGAGCGCAGGTTGTTAATAGGTACTTTGAAGACTATGAACAAGATTGCTCCAAGAGTCATGCAAGTGACAAACGACTTGTCGCTGGTGTCTAAAAGGCCTTTCATCTCGGGGAAGGTTTTGAAACTGTCTCCCTCGGTGTCATCTTCAATAATTGGTCCGAGTCTGGCATAGTCCAATCCTAGTATTGCTGTGCTGGTAAATATTGTCAGCGCAGAAGACAGCACAAAAAGGGAGCTGCTAGATCGAATGGCCATTGTTGTCTCCGGGAAGCGAATGTGTTGGAGAAGGGAATAGTAAGATTTATAACACGAAAAATTAAAACAAAAAAAAAAAAAAAAAAAAGTTAAAGAACAATAGCTTAGAGATACCGACGGATGGCGGGCCGTAAGTACTGCTGCACCAATTGAGTCACTGGATCAAGCACAGTATGCTAATTCTAAGACAAGTTAAATGCATGATGGAGAGCCGGCTTTACGAAGCGACATATTTTAATTAAGTTCGCCCCTTTGTCAAGTGGCGTCAAGAAAGTAAAAATGTTAGATAAATCGCTCGGCCCGACGCCCATCAATGCAGCGTTCAAGCATTTAGAGGAGTTACAGTGCATAATATTGCTTGATACCTTGGTTACTATATTTTGTCTATTGGTGCATATTTGGATACGAAGGGCCCTATTGTTGAATTGTATATAGCATACAGTTCAGAACACTGGATGTGATAGGTCATATTAGTCGAAAGGCAGTAGTGAATAGCTGGCTAAGCAGAGTTTTTGCACTATTTTGCACCGACAAAGACAGAGCCTGGTAGTATATGTAGCATGAAGAAAATAAAGATATCTCTTAGAAGTTAGTGCAGCATAGAAGCATACCAACTAAGGCTGGCCAATATAGTAGTCGAAAGAGGTGTCGCACGAAGATATATATACACGGCTATTACAAAGCTCTAGAATTAGCTCCTCCGGAATAACTGACTGAGTTTATTGGACAGAATTGTCCTCAAAATTATTGTTTTTCCTAGCTCATTTATTATCAGCTAAAACAGCCAAAAGACAGAGTGTCGCAGTTGTGAGCCGCACAAAGAAGTTGTGCTCATAGTAGTAACTGAGACAAATTTTTCACAAGAAAAGCGTCGGTGGTGTAGTGGCTAGCATTGTTGCCTTCCAATCTTCACTTCGAAGTGTTGTAAGCAGTAGAGAGGGGTTCGATTCCCCTTCGACGCAACTTTTTTTAATGATTATTTTTTTATATTGATATTCACTTTAGTTTTTCTTTTTACTTCTGCAAAGCATACAATTTACCAATGGATACTAACTGAGGTATATAATGCACACATTCAGGCTATTAAAACGCTGATTATAGGCGCCAATTGGACCCAGAGGCTCGGCCAGAACATTTCAATTATACAGAGCTAACTTAGCCTAACTATCTATATCTATTATTCATTAAAACTATTTACAATTACAATCATACATACAAGCATACATGTATGTGTGAAAAAACTAAAAAAGAAATCTTACAATATGTCGTAAGGTATATGAGCGCTTTGTAAACAGCGCTACAATAACTCACGCTTCTTAGCCCAGTTCAAGACATCAATCGATCTCTCAAAAGACCAGATCGACACAGCAGTGAATGGAGCATTTTTAAACAATGATATGAAGTAACCTTTGTACAAACCACGGAACCCCTCTTTAACCAATATTTGTTTTGTACATGTAACAACACTCGAAGAATAAACAGGCAACGATCCAAACCTTTTTCTAGTTGGTCCCTGTACTTGAATTCTTTTACGAATCAAGTCTAATGGAAAAACAACAGTTTTGGATATAACTCCAGCCGCAAATCCCGCACTAGCCTCTGGAGCTGGCAAAGCCGAGAACCGAGATCTATCTAATAATTTTCGCAATTCCTCGTATGTGAGGAAAAAAGTACCCATATAGGGAACAATCGAATAAATAGCTGGTGGCAGTCCTCGAAAAAAAGCCTTGAGTCCGTTTTCATGAGAATAAATATGCCTGACACCCTGGGAAATCGAGGTATAAACACGATCCTTACCCTGAGCTGCAAACCTTGTGCGAAGCAGATCAAACGGGTAAGTCAAACTAGTTGCAACAGTACCAGCTGTTGCTCCTGATATGAAGGAATTGGCCTGCTCGTTCATGTTGGCTTCAGCACACCATTTACTTATTTGCTTATACGTAGTGAACTGCAAAGCACCATAGAGTACATACATGGCCTCTGCCGGAATATTCCCTTTCCATAATGCAGTGACACCCTCATTTTTAGCTATATTTTTCACAGTATTCCAAATTGTGGTGCCTGGTTTGTACTGCGGACTTGCAACATTAAGTTGAAGTCTAATTTTGACCACATCAAGTGGTGCAATGACAAATCTTGATACAAGACCTGCGGCACCACCACAGACTACACTTTCAAAACGTGTGAGGTCTGTCTTGGCACCTAGATGATCTTGTTTCATTCAGGGGTTCTTAGAAATGGTGATTATCGGTGATGATGTCGATAAATGGAAGATGATTAAAAAAAAAAAATATTGCTCCGATCCCAAATTTTTTTTGCAACTCCCCGTTCACTTCAAATCACTACCACATCTGAATAACAATAAGAAAAAAAAGCATCATGACCACAATTCAAACAGGAATCCTGACTCAGGTAGATGGATCAGCGTCCTGGCAGCAGGATATCACAAAGGTAGTATGTTCAGTTTCAGGCCCAATGGAGGCCAAAGTTCGGGATGAGCAGCCAACTACGGCCACCCTCGAACTAGTAGTGCGCCCAATCATAGGACTCTCAAGTACTCGAGAAACCGTCCTAGAAGATCGAATTTATTCAGTATTATCGTCTGTTGTACTGCGACATCTGCATCCCCGAACTCTTATACAAATAGTCATACAAGTCCTTGAGACCGGTGAGGATCTTTTTTTCAATAGTTTAGAAATGGCATCAGGGATCAACTCTGCAATCACAGCTCTGATAGATGCTGGGATTCCTCTGCAGGGAGTTGCTGTAGCGACTGTGGTGGCTATTTTGGACGAGAAACTAATATTCGATCCAGATGGTGATCAGTTGAAAAATTCATCTTCAAATCACGTTATAGCATATGAAGTCAAATCTGGTCGTGCGGAACGGTTACTTCTCTGTGAATCACAGGGAAAATTTACTCAAGACCAGCTACTAACCTGTATTGACAAAGCCATCGAGCCTTGTCAAGAGACTTACAATAAGCTGCGCGATCAAATCAGTCAGAAAACGGAAACCGACTTTATTTGGAAGTAATGTTTGACAATTTGATGACGGAACGATTTTTATGTATTATTAGTATTGAATATGTTTTTTTATTCCTTTTTTGATGATCATTACAATTTCAATCCCACTTTATTGTTTGGTAATATATATACTTTTTATAGATTTTCTTCAGAGATCACACTTTAAGCTTCTAACTTCAATCGCTCGAACTCCCGGACAACCTCTTCATGACCCTTGATCTCCGCATCATAGTTTTCAATTCGTTTGGCATTGTTCTCCTTGACATCAGCAGATGCCTTTGACTCGTAATCTGGCTTACTGATCTGCTTCTTCAACTGCTCCTTGGCTGCATTAACCTTGGAGAGCTTGTTTTGAGCCTTTTCAATCTCAGATTCAAAGTCAACATGGCCCTTAACAACAACATAGACATTACAATTTGGAGAAACAGTAGACACTACAGCACCAGACGGTGGGGTAGTGTCCTTAGAGACATCCAAAACGGTTGCTGCCTTGATCAAAGACAAAATCGAGGTCTCCTGCTCTTTCACAGTGTCATGAATCTTATTATCAGTAGTTTGAACAATCACAGTGGCTTCCTTCAAAATGTTATACTGGGACAACAAAGATCGGGCACCTCGAACAACGTCAAGCAGCAAGTTATAGCCATCTGCGGCTTCAGGGTTGTGAGCCGCATTGTCGAATTGGGGATAGGAAGCAATCGTGATAGAAGGGGTCTCATCACCAGGACGTCGTGGAATTCTCTGCCATAGCTCTTCAGTGATATAAGGCATGAATGGGTGAATCAACTTCAAAGCACCATCCAAACATGTGTAAAGGGTGTCCTGGGCACTTTTCTTTTGCTCCTCAGTTCCCTCGAGGAAAAAGTACTTGGAGTTTTCGATGTAGATGTCACACAATTCATACAACCAGAAGTTGTAAATTGAAGTAGTGGCCTCCAAGAAGTTTCGTTCATCCAGAGACTTATTTGCGGATTGAGCAGCAGCGGAAAGCTTGTGCAAAATCCACTTCTCTACCAAAGATTCTTTACCAGTGACTTGTGCCTTGGCTGGTGGCTGATAATCTGGGCCCAGTCGCATCAGGGCAAACTTTGTGGCCTGGTAAATCTTATTACAGAACTTTCGGTAACCCTCAACTCGGTAGATATCCATGTTGATATCTCGGGCACCAGTAGTGTAAGCACATAGTGCAAACCGTAGGGCATCAGTACCACACTCTGGAATACCGTTAGGGAATGAAACCTTTTGGCCAGCAGTGGCTCTCTCGACTTCAGCTGGGGCTAAGTTGCCAGCCAAAATTTTCTCGTTTAGAGCACTCAGGTTGGCTCCGTATATAACATCCAGTGGGTCGATGACGTTACCAAGTGACTTGGACATTTTTCGACCCTGAGCATCTCGAATCAAGGAATGACAATAGACTTCAGTGAATGGAACTTCACCAGTTAATTTCAGCCCAAGCATAACCATTCGAGCAACCCAGAAAAACAAAATGTCCCACCCGGTTTCCAACAGGTTCATTGGGTAATACTGCTTCAAATCCTCAGTAGTATCCGGCCAGCCCAAAGTGGAAAACGGCCACAACCCGGAAGAGAACCAGGTATCGAGTACATCTTCATCTTGCTCAAGAGTATATTTCTTACCTGCAAACCTTTCAGCAGCCTTCTTTTCAGCTTCTTCAAGAGTTCGACCAGCGATCCACATAGAGGTGTCGCCTCGATCTTGCTCATCTTCTGGCACGTCTTCAAGCTTGACAAAGTATACCGGGCATCTATGACCCCACCACAGTTGCCGAGAGATACACCAATCTTGAATGTTGTTCATCCAGTGGAAGAACTCATTCTTGGAGGTATCTGGAGTGATTGTGATCTTGCCATCGTTGACAGCCTTCATAGCCATTTCAGCTTGCTCCTTTTGTCGGACCCACCATTGTGGCTTCAACAATGGTTCAATAATATCACCAGACTTGTTACACATTGGAATAGACATCGGGTTATCTTTCTGTTCAATATATAGGCCCTTCTCTTGTAGCTTTTCAATCACGGCCCTTCGTGCTTCGAACCGCTTCATTCCCTGGAACATACCGGCGTTTTCGTTATAAGTACCGTCATCGTTCATGATGTTTAGGAATTCCAATTTGTTTCGCTTACCACATTCGTAATCGTTTGGATCATGAGCCGGAGTGATCTTCACAGCACCGGTACCGAATTCCATGTCTACAGCTTCAGAGTCGCAAACAATTGGCAATTTCCGGTCCAAGAAAGGATGAATGGCGAATTTACCATGCAAATGCTTGTATCGTGGATCATCTGGGTGAATGGCTATACCAGTATCACCCACCATGGTTTCCGGCCGAGTGGTTGCAACAATCAACTTTTCATCACTGCCCTCAATTGGGTAAGCAAACGATGTGATTACACCAAATTCAACCTTTTCAGAATGCCCGGGGACAGACAGTAAAGTTCGGCCTGGGATTTCCTTATTGTCTACTTCCAGGTTAGACAAAGTCGTGTTAAGAGCGACACACCAATTGACCAACCGCGACGCTCGATAAATTGTACCATCTTCGAACAATCGGACAAATGCTTCGACAACTGCTTTGTACCGAGTATCATCCAGGGTGAAGGCCTCCCGGGTCCAGTCATAAGAAGCACCTAGTTTTTCCATTTGTTTACGGATTCGTTCATGGTACTCTTCTTTCCATTCCCAGACGGTGTCTGTGAATTTTTCCCGGCCAAGGTCATGTCGAGTAACCTTGTTTTTATTCCACAGCATCTTCTCGACTACTGACTGTGTGGAAATACCGGCGTGGTCGAACCCTGGAACGAACAGGGTGTTAACCCCTTTCATTCGATTGTATCGAATCAATGCATCTTGAATTGAGATTGTCAAAGCATGCCCAATATGCAGGGCACCTGTGACGTTTGGTGGGGGAGCTGGAATGACGAATTTTCCATTATCCTTGTTGGAGTCGTCAACCTTTGGGGTGAAGTAGCCCTGTTTCTTCCACCACTCATACCAGGAGGATTCGACATTATTGGGATTGTAGGCCTTCAAAGATGGATCATCCAGGCTGACCAAGATCTTTTTCTCGCCGGGGACAGTCTTGTCTACGAATTCAGGGATTGGTTCAACAGGGGCTTTTTCTTTCTTCTTTTTGGGGCCTGCTTGGGCAGCAGCGGAGGCTTGTTCAGCCTGTTTAGCCTTTTTAGCCTCAAACTTGGCAAGCTTTTCAGCCTTTTTACGTTCCTTTTCGAGCTCTTTGGCCGATTTTTGCTTTGGTTCTTCTGCTCCAGAAGCTGGAGGAGGAGGGTTTTGTGAGTTTTGATTTTGTTCGGACATGACTGAAAAATTCCGATAAAGATTCTGCGAGATAGCCTATATTAGTCGTCGACTCTTTTATTGAGGGTGAAGATAAACCTACAATGTTGGGGCGCCTAATACACCTAGTACTCAGATACCGGAACACTGTGAATTAGATCGACTAAAGGTCTTGGAATACAGAAAGTGGGACCAAATCAATAATTCTAAATAAGATTATTTGTGGAGGTTTAGAAAAAACTTCAAACTGAGAGTGGAAAAATTGTGCCCAGCGAAATTTTGGCTAATCCACGACCGGGTGAGTCATTACAAACAGTGGGAGAAATCGCTTTTTTCAAAGTGCTTTTTTTTTTTTTTTTTTTTTTCACACTAGTGTTTTATTTTTCCTATAGTTTAGCTTAGAGATTCTGATACAATTGCATCGTTAAAGATGCTGAAAAAAGGTATATAAACAGAAAACAGTAGAAGAATTTTATTTTCTCAGTACTTTGGATCTTTTCTGTGGTGCCAAAAGGGTTTGGCTACTTTCTTTCAGCATAAGCATGAGAAATTTATCACAATTCACCAGGCGTTTTGACTGTGCGTTCTACATAACCCACAACGTACAGGCTCTCTAACCTGGAAGAGCAATTGAATTTTGTCATCTCTACCAGAGCTCAATCTCCAATTTGATAGATTGATCTCATCGAGATGTTTCTTCTATATGATTTATATAATCTTTTGTAGGTACAAGTAGAATTACATAACTCTTTGAGCACTAGCTTAATCAGCAGTAAGGCATCGATTAGAAATAGCAGTAATTTGATTTGTTCACAATTTTTTTTTTTTTTTTTTTTTTTTTTTTGGTTCTTGAGCGGCTCAGAAATTTTTCCACTACTAAAACTCACAGTACTACTCGCTTTATTCAACCCAAACACGACAGTGCATGAACATACTCAGAAGAAGTACCTCTCTGATACCAAAAAGAACAATGTCTGTCACTAGATCAGCCTCGCCGCCAGCATCTCAGCCTCCGGCAAAACGGGTAAAGGTGAAAACCAAAAAATTTAAAGAAAAACCCATAGATCCAATATCCTCGGGGGGAATCCTGCTCACAGATATCAAACAACTACTTGTCCAAGAAGGAATTGATGAGAAAGATGCTACTAATGACATGCAAGAATTCTTCAATCGACCTCGTGGCCATAATCATCCAGAGCACGACGAGTTTGAAGTGGAAATCAAGATGAGATCATCAGTAGGGGATGGCCTCGCTGTTTACAGACCGAAAGATAGTGAAAAGTCACGAGTAATCGTAGTCCCATATGCAATGCCAGGTGAAGTAGTTCGGGCTAAAGTATACAAGACAGAAAAACGATACTTCTCTAGTGAACTGGTCAAGGTGATCAAACCTTCTCCGAAACGTAATGATGATCTTATACAATGTAAATATTTCAACACTTGTTCTGGCTGTCAGTATCAGATGATCCCATACGAGGAACAGCTCGAGATCAAACGACAAGTCATTGTTAATGCATTTAAGCACTACGCCCCTCAATTGCCAAAAACTCAAGTGCCAGAAGTTTTGAGCACAGTAGGCTCACCAGACCAATACAGATATCGTACCAAACTGACTCCGCATTTCGACGTACCTCGTAAAGGCGGGTTGCAATCACCACCACCGATTGGATTCGGGATTCGTGGTCGAAAGACAGTTGTCGATATTGAGGAGTGTGTCATTGGGACTAAAGTTGTTAATAAAGGGCTCTCTCAGCAGCGCCAGTATGTGCATGAAAACTATAACGAGTACAAACGTGGAGCTACACTGCTGCTCCGAGAGACTGCAGTTTCCAAAGAAGCAGAGAAGGAGTGTGTTACCAAAAACAAAGAGATCATCACTGAATATGTCGACGACTTCAAATTTCAGTATCCAGCCAGCTCATTTTTCCAGAACAATAATTCTATTTTGCCAGCTGTTACCGGATATGTGCGCGAAAACGTAGTGATACCCTCTACTGGAAAGCCACCAAAGTATTTAGTCGATACATATTGTGGCAGCGGGCTCTTTGCCGTCACCTGTAGCTCCTCGGCGGAGTCGGTGATTGGTGTCGAGATCTCCAAGGATAGCGTGGAATATGCACAAAAGAATGCCGAAATGAACAATCTGACTAACGCTTCGTTCATTGTGGGACAAGCTGAGAAGATTTTTGAAAAAGTGAACACCCCTCCAGAAGAGACGAGCATTATCATAGATCCACCAAGAAAGGGATGTGACCATGCATTTTTGGATCAATTGCTCGATTTCAAGCCTAGTAAGGTTGTTTATATCAGTTGCAACGTCCATAGCCAGGCCAGAGACATTGAGTATCTGCTCACCAAGTGTGACAAGTATAACATTGAGAGCATAAGGGGATTTGATTTCTTTCCCCAGACTCATCATGTTGAATCTGTGGCAGTGTTGAGTTTGAATTCCTAAAACTATTTTCACCTGTAGTGATTCATATTTTTACTTATCATGCAGTGTTTTTGAAGATTTAATAATATTCCAGGAGTAGGTCAACCTTTTTTAAAGGCATATTTAGATACAAAAGTCACAGTCCGAGATTTTCCAGCAGACTCGCTAACTCGTTAATAATATAAAATATGTGCCAGCCGTACATATCAATGCCGATCATAATTAAGCAGGTGTTGCACTTACCATTACTTTAGACAGCGTACCAATTATTTTCCTGTGAATATTAATATGCCTTGAGTTTTCGCTATAAAAAGTGATATACTACATATTTAGGAATTTATAATACGAGATATCATCTCCATAATTGGTCTGGAATTACATAGTTAATAAAGGCTATTCCCTCACTTCTATAAGTATCAGGTTCCATGTGCACATCCCCAAGGTGTACATAATGTGTTACGGGACCATTTTGACCAGTATACTTATCCCATCGGATGGACTTGTTAAAACCAAGGTCACCCAAATTGGCATTATTTGGGTCTCCAGTAGCCATGAAGCTCATAAACTGTCTTGAATTAGCGTGACCTAATTGTACTGCTTCAGTATCATTCGAAGGAATAATTGGACCTCGAGCAGCTGCAAAACGTTGTGCAGGGTTGTCAAAAACATATGGTGTTTCAGAAAAATGGGAAGCACCAAGTGCGACTAATCCTGGTGGGGCTTTAGTCATTGTAACATTCCAGTTATAGCAGTAGACATCTAAACCGAAGCTATCGAAAAGTTCAGCCGTGAACCTACGTGGGCCAATAATCCGTATATCTCCTGTAAGCGAAGCTGCTCGTTTGTATTGCTTGCCTAACTTTGGAATGTCTGTGTACAGATTTCCTGTGCCATGGGGCGAGCCTTCAGCAGGGATATCGGGGTAGAGTTTCAAGAGAGCTTCAATCGCCCAGTCTTGGAGACCTGGAGCAAGAGCCTTGAGCATTTTCACAACATCATTATCAGAGTTAAAGGGCACAGGTGCTGCAAAAAGGGTACCTTCATCCATGGTGTTTCCAGTTATGATGGGAATTCTGGAAAACTTTCCTTCCATCATTAGTTTGCTAGGGTAGTCGGGGATAAATTTACCATCAATGACTGGATGAAATTCGGTAAAGTTCATAGCGACAATCAAGTCGTCAGCCGGCACTTTCTGTAGACATTCTAACGAATCACAGCTGGTATTTTTCAGAACAGCCTCATATAGCTCTTGAGACATATTCATTGGCATGTGGAAATGCGAAGTAGAAGAGCCAGATTCGAGCACACCACGATGGAACAATCCTTCATTATTACCACCATATGCTGTCATATGATATGCAACACTCTCTGCACCAGCAGATTCGCCCCAAATGGTAATTTGATCTGGGTCGCCGCCAAATGCCTCGATGTTCTCTTTGATCCATTTCAAAGCTAGTCTCTGATCTCGTAGACCGACATTAAGTGCATCCTTATCTTTAGTCTCCTCAGAGGTCAAGAATCCAAGTCCACTCAGCCGATAGTTAATTGAAACAGCGATAACTGGGGTTCCACCAATCGTGGCCTGTTGAACTGGATAGCTCAAATTATAGTTATCTGCAATTGCTGAACCTGCATTGAATGCACCACCATGAATCCATACTGCGACGGGAAG
Source organism: Blastobotrys attinorum (assembly GCA_030564265.1). Taxonomy (NCBI): domain Eukaryota; kingdom Fungi; phylum Ascomycota; class Dipodascomycetes; order Dipodascales; family Trichomonascaceae; genus Blastobotrys; species Blastobotrys attinorum. The sequence goes on from JAJLUM010000054.1 coordinate 94,704, forward strand.
TTTTTTATTGTTTTTAGACTTTCTGGTACATGAAGATCCTTCTCTATGTGGAGCTGAAGATGTTCCTCCATGATTGCCCG
>JAJLUM010000055.1:7671-83910 GCA_030564265.1 Blastobotrys attinorum
AAAAAAAAAAAAAAAAAAAAAAAAAAAAAAAAAATCAGTCACTGAGGTTTGATTACTATACACAGAACTTATCGTTACCCCACTTTTTCACCGTTCTTTCTTCGAACCTCTGCTTCGTTGGGTTACTAGGGCTGACGGGTCCAGGTACAGGCACAGGAACCTGCACTATCCAACACACTGCACTCAACCTCGCAGACTGAATTCCTGCCAAGAACCAGTAGATGACATATATAACTGCTACCGAGCTTTAGACAAAATTCAACTTTTTCCACTCATCGAGCCCAGTCATCACATCTATTCACTACTCAAAGTCGGAGCCCATTGCATGTGCTCTTTCACTTCTAATGGAATACGATAAATTCAGCCCGCCCATGTCTCTGTCTTACGTTTCTTGTCTTTTTTTCATATGTCGTAGTTACTACGGAGCCTTGCGTACCCTACACAGTTATGTTATTGCCGGCGATCTCTGTCGATCATTGGTGTCCACACCTTATTTTGATTGAGAACCCCGCAAAATTCGAGCGGAGATTCACATGTACTTTCGGCTAGCTGAAGTAAACACTATATAAATGGCATAGGTCGCATTCTTAGAAGACAGAATCTAATAAGCCCATAATATTAACAAAGGCTTTCAGAGATAACAAGATAAAATCGAACAATGAAATTTGCAATTTTGGCTCTGGCTGCTTCGGCAATGGCAGTTCCGGTACCCCAGGAATCAGGGACAAGTGACTGTGCTAACAAAATTGTGCAAAGCTTAAATGATGCTTCAGCGCAAATGAATGCAACAAGGGATGCTACTGAAGAATTTAGCCACGGACTACTAGATATTGGTGCTTTGCTGAAAGTCCAATGTGCTACTACTGACCTTGGTAAAAAGATCAAGGCTACCACCGATGTTGTCAACTCATGTTCACAGCTCGATGAAACATCATCAGTTACTGTCTCCCAAGCCACTCTCAACATGCTTCCTTTGATTAATTCGACCTTAAGTTTGATCGTCGAGAAGAAGCCTGAATTTGACAAGGCTATCTTGGACTTCATCAGTGCGGGATTTGTTGTCAAATCTGATCTCAAGTCGTTGAACTCTAGTACTGCTGATCTCAGTACAGCAATTCAAAGCCATTTGGCAGATGAGCTACAACCAGCAGTGGATAGTGTGATCACACAAATTGTCGGCTGGTTCAATGACGCAATCCAAGCGTACTCATAGTTCTCATTAAATCTAGTGACCACGAATTTGTGGACTATGACTAGTTTATATATCTATATATATGACATTAAGTTTCGTTTCTGTATTGTTTGCTTAGACTCAATCCCTAATTTATATTTTTTTCTACTTTTTCTATAACACTTGATCTTTCCATAAGTCTAATCCATCAATGATATCTTTTCCACGCTTGGTAAAACTCTCGCTTCGCTTCAGCATTCAAATATCCCCCCACTCGTCGCAACCTACCTGCTCTGCAAATCCCTTCCGCAATCTCGTTAGTAACAGCCTCGTCATTACCAGTCGATGCGACTGGCACCGCGAGCTTTATAGTGCTTCCCACAAAGGATCCCAGGAGTTGCCATACCCATACCAGCGGCGATGTAGGAATAGCTGTAATCACATTAATCTGCGGATTGTACTTAGCAGCTGCCGGATAGAATTTCGCCGACGGTACACTAGATACTGGAATCGTGGGCACTGACAACAAGCCCCGTCCATTCGAGCTTGTTCCTTCAGGGAACAAAACCACAACCTTGCCTCGTTTCACGATTTTCTCGAAGCTCTCAACTTCTCTCCGTTTATCGGGAAGAGACATAGCATTTCTCATTAATTCTATCGTCGAAACAGTGGTATAGGCATCACTCTTGTCACCAGTGGGCAGCACAAAAATGCAGTCGAACAGACATGAGTAAATCAATGGATCAAGCGGTGAGGTATGGTTCGATACGATTACATCGCCACTAGTAGGCCTTCTTGCATTCTTCCTATCTTCGATCTTGATCGATGTGACGCCGCACAGAAGTAGCAAAAGCCTCAATGTGATCTTTTCGCCAGTCCACCCGAGGGCCAAATGCAAAACTAGTGCGACAATTACTAGAGGTAACTTTACGGTTACCAGGGCCAATTTCAGCACCGTTTCCGCCACCACAACTGCACCGGACTTACCATATCCTCCGCTGACAGGAAGGAATGGGGCTATTCCAGTTCCAGGATCTCGCCATTTTGAGAACTTTTCCATGTCTAACAGAATTGATAAAATAGTCCTGCTGAGCTTTTTGTTTTTATAAAATCTAGGTGTGTTGGAAATAGTACCACGGGAACGTATGTACCCCCGGCATCAGCTATATAGTACCTCCGACATACCGTTGGGACAAAATTTCAAATTTCAAATTTCAAGCTGTATTTGGACCCATACCTATACATGAAAATCTTAGCATGTCGTACCGTGAGGTTGCCCGTCGTGGCTCAGAGTTCTTGAAACCATATGAAACCAACTCAGTACTCAGGAGGTTTGGACGAAAGGCCGCATTCATGGCAACCGGCTGGTTTGCCAGATCAATGCTCAACAACGCCTACAAGCCGTCTGTGACCAACCTGGACATCCTACTTGAGGCCCATCGCACCAGTAAAATAGAAAACCGTGGTCTAATTACAGTGATGAACCATACCTCTGTGCTTGACGAGCCCCTGTGCTGGGGGATGCTACCCTGGGAGCACTTAATGTACCCGAAGCACATGAGATGGACCCTAGGGGCTGACAATATCTGCTTCAAGAACCGGTTCGTAGCATCGTACTTCTCATTGGGGCAGGTGCTTTCGACAAAGCGCTACGGTGCTGGCATTTTCCAGGGATCCATAGATGCTGCAATCAGCTTATTGTCGCCTGATGCCGATACATACAGTCCAAATGTTGATGCGAGACTGTCTAGTAGGACTCCCTCAGCGAGTTGGGTTCACATGTTCCCAGAGGCTGTTGTACACCAACCTGAGGCGCCTCACAATAACACTCTGAGGTACTTCCACTGGGGAGTTAGCCGGCTGGTGCTGGAATCTACTACACCGCCAATTGTTGTGCCCATTTTCACTAAGGGTCTGGAGAAATCAATGCCGGAAGACAAGCCCAGCATGTTCCCAAGAACTGGCATGGATGTTCAGTTTAATGTTGGCGACCCAATGAAGGACGACTTGACGATAGCATTCCGAAACCAATGGCTTGACCTTGTGGAGCGGCATGGAGGAAGCCTGTCTGGAGATATGCCTGAGGAACTGAGAATCGGGCAAGAGGCTAAGGAATTGAGATCGAAAGTAGCATCTGCTGTGCGAGATTCGGTTCTGGCTGCTCGAGAGCCTCTGGACTTGCCTGAGGACGATTTACGATTCAATGATCCTGCATTTTGGCATCTGTCTGACGGAGAGAAGGGTGTATCTGTGAAGACAAACAGAGTGGGAAGTCGTGTATAGAGTTGTATGTCTAACTGATCTGTTTTTACTGTACATTATCACTGCTCAAGTGTGACCGGTGTGAAGTAGAATTAGTAGCTGTAGAACTAATTGTGTCTAAAGTATCAACGTAACCTAGTCAACACTAAAACTACCTCACCACTCCAACTCCTCAACTGCAGCTCCAATTAATAAAAAATAACCGAGCACAAAAAGCTCTACCTAATGTCGTTTCAATCACACCTAATTGGTCCTCTTGCCCTCCACGGTCATACCCACTACCAGTCAATCTGCACACGCGGCGCAACTCGTGAGGCTCCAAAAACTCCCAATACCCATCTCCCCACCGAACTTTCTTTCCCTCTTAACATTTCGATCTTACACCATATAATATATATCTTTCTATATAACTCGTAGAGCTAATTATGACAAGCATTGAGACGGCGACCCCGGCGTCGATTATAAATGGAGCGTCCAAGCCCTCTATGAACGACACCCAGCAACAGCCTGACACTATCACTCCCAGCTCAGTCGGTGGTCCTAGTAATGGCACGCTTGGAGCTAGTACCCCGACCAAACCACTGAAAAATGTCGGTGGGGGTAAGAGAATCGAGGTTGATGGCATGATGAATGAGTTCCAGAAACTACTGGGTTCGAATTGGGATCGTTATAGAGATGTGGTTACAGGATTTCTAACGGGTACGTTATTCGGCTACTGGGCCGAGATCCAAATACTAATTTTTTTTTTAGGAAAACTCACAAGAGGCGAATTACAAGAAGAACTGGACCAGATCTTGGACAAAAACCTGGTCCACATGCATAATCAGTTCCTATTAGCCAACCTGGCAAACGCTCTTCGTGACGCACCTCAGTCTGAGAACGGCATGCTGACCGGCTGGTCCAAGAAGAATAACGATTCACCTCGTTCTGTAAAGGGCGACTCCCAGCTGGCTAAGCTAAAAGAAGATATTATGGAACTAACTGTACGAGAGAGAAAGCGAATTAAGGCAATTGCCAAGGAGCCTAATAAGCGGCCGGTCAACCAACCTAACACTATCCAACAAACTCGTCAAGCTATGCTGCCGAGAATCCCTTTCGTGTCTGATAAGGACAAAAACAAGCAAGTCGCACCTGGCGCATCTCCAGCTCGAGCATCTCCCCAACCTGCATCTTCATCGTCTCCTGCTGCTGCTTCTGGTGGTGCAGTTTCTTCCTCTTCCTCTGCCACTCAGCCTGCAAACCCCGTAGCGTGGACTCAAGATATTCTACATGCATACGAAGCGCCTCTGGCCTCTGACATTTATGAGCTACCGGACGCAGATTCTCTCACTACTAGAATGTTGGGTATCTCGTTAGAGCATGGTCTGCTACAGGGTATTGGCTCGCAAGTACCAGAACTCATGGTCACTGGGCTTGAGTGCTACCTGCGTGACTTGGTTGAGCAAGTATTCAGCCGTGTGAAGCTACGCAAAAAGCATGGAGACGAGTATATAATGACTGCAGAGGACGTCTCGAATGTGCTACAGAGTGCGCCTACATGTTTTGTAGAGATGAATGGTCCTGCGTACCGGCTGCAGGATGTGATGATTACCGATAACGATGTGGATATGGAGCAGGCTCCTGACAGTGATAATGCGACGACGCCGGAGCTTCAAAATCTACTAGACGAGATTTTGTCAAAGTAGTGGGTCTAGTAAAGCTGGTCTCCAGACTGGCTATTTAATACATAGAGATATACTATAACTGTTTATTTAATTTTAGAACAATATTTAAAAACCGAGAGCGAGTTGAAAACGATCCATCGGCTTAGATTGTAGTAACTGGCGTAAATCAATTCAAAAAGTAGGGATCTATTCTTATAGCTCTTCTTTTTCAATCATTTCTTTGAATCCCTCTTTCTCTTCTTCGGTCAGCATATTCCACAGCTCCTCAACATCCGCTTTCTCTACTAGAGCCTCCATTTCTGGATCAAGATCGTCCTCCTCGTCTTCGCTAACAGCGCTTCGAAGGCTCTTTTCGATATTTTCCTTAGTCTTCTCAAGATCCTCAGAGAGCTGGTATTTCCACTCAGAGTTATTTTCACTGCTATTCGCCTCAAACTGCTCCAAAATCTCCAAAAGTCGCCGCTGGTCCTTTTTCGACGTTTTTGGAGCGTTCGATTCTGCATTGCTCTGTTGGAACGACTTGGAGCATGCCTCATGTTCTGTTGACTTGTAGCAGGCCAGTGAGCAGTACTGCTTTGAACATTTTGGGCAGTTGTAGTTTGCAGACTTTTCACAGAATGCACAAGTACCTAATTCTGCGCCATTGTTCATTGAATTTGGTGATTTCGAATGCGGTCCGCTTTGTTAAAACTAGCTCGCGGTCGTAGTTTTTTTTTTTTTTTTTTGTTTTTATATGAGTTCACCGATGAGCCTCAGAAGACTTGAAGTAAATTTTTCAGGGAAACCTCCGATACACCTCCTCCGCCACACTACTTCAAGTAATCATATAGCAAAAATGGCATCTCGGGTGCTTTTGAGAAGAGCTTTAACGGCTCAACTCATAAGACAATCGAGCATCAGGTTTTATGCTACCACTGCGGCGACTCCTCAAAAGAAGAACAAACGTTGGCTGAACAAGTTCTTCAGCCCAGTTTGGGAAGAAACCAAGGACTCGACAACGGAGTGGGATCAGGCTGCAAGGCAGCTGAAGGAAAGCCTGGTGAAAAAAGGCGATAATCAGAATATAAAAGCACTGATTAACAAACTAATAGACGTATCGCCGAATGGAATTATACCGGTGAATTTCATTACGATGGTGGAAATGGCATACAGTATGGTCGAAATGACCGTTCCTGAGATGGACCGACTATACAAAGCATTGGCGAGAAATAACCCGATAGATATAGTCAATTGTTCAACGGTGACAAAACTATATGCGGGGCTTTATGACCACGGTGACTTCTATAATGGTGTTTTGTACCTCAAGTTTCTGCGAGCACAGGGAAAAAACACTGAATCGGTTAAATTACTGAAAGCATTGTTGAAAAAAGCGACGGATGAAGATGTGAGGGTATGTCTAAAGGAATCCAAGGATCTCTTGGATGACGAACTGATCGCCCTTTTAATGGCCCAAGATCTTAGCATAGAAACCTATCACGAGGCTATCAATGCTAAAAGTGAATTAGCATTGCAGCGGAAGAAGCAACACGGCGGTGATCCCTCGCTGCTTGATGTCATTGACGTCGATTTCATTAAAGACAAAGCTACGACAGAGACAGTAATTATTCTACTTGATAGCTGTCTAACTCTGAACGATAGAAAAATGGGGCAATTAGTTCTGAAGTCTATAGTAGAACCAAGATTCGAATCGTTACAGCCTCAAACCACCGCTGCTGCACTACAATTTTACGAACTTTTACTTTCCAGTGTATCGCTTATGGGAGGAACTAAGGAATTTGGCAAAAAACTGCATCAGCTCATACAGCAGGTCCCAGAAGAGGAGCTTGTGAAGGAGTCGTGGGATGTGCTGTCTCAGTGGTTTGCATACAATGGATCATCGAAAAATGAGCTGGTGAACCTTATTGAACAAATGAATAAGCTTGGGGACTCGTATGTGTACCACGCTGACGAAACCACACTGAGTGGAATTCTTAAGGCAGCGGCTTATAGCAATCGAGACAACCAGTACATCAGAGATGTCATCGATTTCTTCAAAACAATACATATCGACTGTAATGTGGAGGGGTTCTCATTGCTGATCCAGCGGTCAATTGATTTTGATGGGAATGGATATAGAGATGGTGACATCGGTACTGCCGAGAAGCTTTTTCAAAAGAGTTTAGATGAAGGCTGCGATTGGACTGGTTCTGTCCAGGTTCTAGAGAATCTACTGATAAAGATGTGCCAGACACCCAGCGTAGATCTAGCAGATGCATTTAAACTATACAGGAGGATGAAAATGTTTACCAAGACTGTTAACTATCCTGCTCAGGTTGCCATGCTTCAGCGATTTGTGGATGGTGATTTCATTGGTGATGCTGCGAAGTTCTTGGAGGAAGAGTTTGGTGAGTCCAAAACAGATTCCACTTCGGATATACCAGTCTATCAAGTGCCAGACATTTACAAGCTGATTATGAAATATATTATGAGAAGCAATGACTATGCCGATTCATGGTATATATTTGGTATTTTGAACAGGTTCTTCGTACTGCCATATGAGGCATACCAGCCAGTTATGTGGCGTTTCTGCCAGCTTCAAAGGCCAGATGCGGCTCTCAAAGTATTCAGATCTCTCCGAGAGAAGCACAAAACCGAGGGCCTACCTCCTCCTAGTAAGGAAATATATATCATGCTGTTCAACGAGTTTGGACGAACTCTTTACGAGGAAGGAGTCTTGGAGTTACATTTGTACTTCAAAATGGATCTGGCGATTGAGGCTGAAATGCCGATCATAAACTCAATAATGTCTGCTTATTGTGACCTGCAAGATAACGACCGCGTTTTGCAAATGTGGAGCCAGGTCGCAGCATTTCCTGTGGATTCTGGTGCTGATAATGATACGGCTACCATTATGATTCGGCATTTGACAAGATCTTCAATTGAGAAAGTTGAACACTTCTGGCAGGAATCAATGCCCGAATTTAATCTAACTCCAAGCAGTGACAATTTGAAGCAATATGTTATTGCGAACTGTTACCATGGATACTATATGCGGGCATTAAACATTGTCAAGGACATGGAGAATGTCTATGGTATTGCGCCTAATGAGGACATAATAAAGTCACTGTATAACTGGACCATGATTGCGCGAAGAAAAGAGAATGTTGAGCAATGGGCGATTGAGAACCACCCTGAGATGTGGAATATGTTGAAATCTGGCGACGAACTGCGAACCTATCTGCTACCAGAGGACAATGACGGAAGCAGCGATGAGATGCGTCGTGCCCAGGCGATCAACGAGCTGGAAGGTGAAGTTCGTGAGAAGAATGTGTATGTTGCCGAGCTTCCCACCAAGCAGTAATTGCAAGCGTTACCAAGAATGGCTAAAGATTGGTCTTATATATATTTTTGTAAATAAAACTTAATGCATTTATTATGACTTATGATCATTATTAGTACTTTGTTGTCATGATTGTACTACTACAATTACAGCTTAGAAAACTTCCCTTCCATGCAGTATACTACTACTTCTTGATTTTGGTATTGTTAACCTTGGTAGCAAACCGCAGAGAGCTGATCGACTCATTCGCATGCGGCTCAAGCGGCGAGACATTGACAAACATCAGAGTTTTGGAGTTGCCACTTAGTGAGTACTGCAATAAATAGGTCAACTTGGAGTTTCTATATGGAACATGTCCACCTTCCTTTGAGGTTCCCAAGGAGTAGATCACATCTCCTAGAGCACTCAAACTTTTGTTAATGGCCTGAGTTTCTTTCAGCCTGTCGCCGGTCACCTGAGATTGAGCCAATCTCTCAGAACCAGCTAGATCAATTAGATTCAAGGTCCCTTCATGAGATTTACCGGTAATACTATTAGATCCTCGAATCTTGAGTATAAATACACTGTGCGATCTTGACGATCGCTCATTCACTCGAGTAGCTGCGACACTTCGGTTCTTCCAAGCCCGTTTCAATACTTGGCTGACTTGCTCTGGTGAACTCAGAGGCACTGTGGTGAGATCTGTAACAGTAGTTTTTTGTTCCTTGGCATCGTGCCTGATCTCTAATTTAGATCTGTCTAGCATATCCGTCTTTCCCAGAAGATCGTTCAGATTTTCGTTATAAATTTCAAGGCATTGCCCCTCAAGTTCATAAGTCCATCCACGTTCCTTCATGGATTCTGCGGTTTGGAATATTTGGTTCACGGCTCGAGGGATCATACCGTCATTATCTGCCGACATTGTGTAGGTCTTCCCTGATCCCGTTTGACCATAAGCGAAGATACAGACATTGTACCCATCAAGCGATGACTGTACGAGTTGAGATATCTCATCAAATACTTCTTCGTTAGTCGATTCAGGACTGAACACTTTGTCAAATTGGAAAGGGTGCACTTTCTTGGTCCCACCACTGCCAGTGCCGTTGGTAGTAGCTGGAGAAGAAGCTAGCATAATTTCTTGGCCGCCTTCGTCCTTATCTGGGAATTCAATTTGAGCAGCATCCGAACCCTCATGCTCCAACACAGGTCTCACCCGGCAAAATACTCGGATATTGCCTTTCAATTCCTGGACTTGGTTGTGAAGTTTTCGCCTCAGAATCTCTTCTTTCAAAAGCTTCGACTTGGCCAGATCACGAGCTTCTTCAGCTTGTTGTGCAATGGCTCGCATCTCAGATGCCTTTTGTTTCTGGCCATCTAATTGATATTGTAATTCGTCAATTTGCGTCTGCTGGCCTTTGGCAACAGATTCGATTGAAACCGAAGATGCAGACAGTTCAGCCAGAGCGTTTCTAAGGGTAGCAGTCTCATGCTTTTCCGATTGAAGTTGTTCCTGAGCCTCCTCCAGTTGGCGCATCAGTGTTTTGGACCGCTTGGATTCGCTTTCAAGCTCCTCATTGATGCGCTTCTTCTCCTGGCTATGAGCCATTTCTAATCTCTGTTCTATTTCTTCCTTTTTAGCTCGTTCAGCCTCTAGGGTATCGTTAAGCTGGCGCAGTTTTTGGTCATATTTCTCGGATTCAGACTGTTTCGCTTTCCAAGCCTCCTGTTCTAATTGATGCAGTTGCCGCCGATAGGTCTCCTGCTGTGATTGTTTTTCCTGTTCCAGCAGGTCCTTTAATCTTTGCACTTCTTGGTTATACCGTTCTTGGAATTCAGCTCGGTCCTGTTCAGACCGGGCTTTGGTGTGTTCGATTTCTTCGTCTTTTCGGGCTATCACTGACTGCTGCTCTTGCTCCAGCTGGCGCCTCAGAGACATTCTTTCTTGTTCAAGCTGTTCAGCCATCTGCTGCTTGAGCTCAACCGTCTTGTTAGTCAGTTCGAGTTTTAGATTTCCCGTAGATTCTATTTTATCTTGCTGGAGTTCGCTGACACGTTCCTCAAGCTTGTGTATTTTTCTTTGCAATTCCTCTCGTACGTGGCATTCACGTTCATAATTGGAGTCTCTTTCCTGCTGGATTTTTTCCAGTAGGTCTTGGACGTTATCCTCGAGTTTTTTCTTGGTGAGCCCCCACTCTGAGGCCTCTGTTTTGAGTCTTCGAATTTCTGCCAAATAATGCTGTTCTTTCTGTTCATGGGACTTGCCTAGGGCATCCTCGAGCATTCGAATTCTTTCATAGGCATGGTCCTCCGTGCTGCTTTCACTGCTGGTCCTTTGGTGTCTAGGAGTCTCACTGCCTGTACCGGAAGCAGAATGTTCACGATGGTGGCCGTTTGCAGACTGAGGTCTTGGGATTCCCGTCGACGGTTTCGCACCTTTTCTTACTGTGTTTTGGCTGATGCCACTGAGTTCTACTTTGGAACGGCCCCGAATCTTAGTAGCTCGTGGAGGAGGCATGGCACTACTGTTTCCATTTTGTCGTTCCTCTAACGACTTTCTTAGTTGAGTCGGAGGTACTAATTTGCTTGAAGGTTGAGGAAGTTTTGAAGTTCCATGCGGGTCAATGTTTTCGTCGTTTGACTGTTGACGTTGGTGTATCATTTTGTATTGTAGTTTATCGGGATATTTCTCCGGAATCTGATTATACTTGAAGCAGTTTCCCTAGTGTTTTAAATGTATGGAGAAAGGTATATCGAGAGTCTTTTAGATTGGGGATGTTAAGAATCTATGAGAGACCGGTTTATTTGTTTACGGACCATTTTTTTGGTGTTCTCCCCTGGTGGTGGTGTGTTGTCATGGCAACGGATCTCAAGCGGCTTTTCAGTTGTGCGCACACACACACACACACACACACACACACACAAAAAAAAAAAAAAAATTTCGGAGGTTATCGAATCAATTAACCAAGCATCGCATCATAAAACATATAAATTATACGAAAATGGGAAAAAAACTGACGATAAAACGGAGAAAGGTCCAGACACCTGTAGATTCAGCTGAACTGATCAAGTCCTCTCAGCAGGGTAACAATAGCTCTAACGAAGAAAGCTCAGATGATCAGGTATCTGAGAAAGAGCAGAGTGATAGCGAAGTGGAACAAGAATCTGATGCTGAAGATTCTGAAGATAGCGATGCATCTGTAGAACTTGAGGACGGTAAGTTAGATTGTAATCTGATGAATTTGTGATATACTAACACTCGTAGATGATCTCCTGGGAGATGAGGAAGATGATGACGATGAAGAAGAGGAGGAAGACAATGAAGAGGTGGAAACTGGCAAAAAGCGTAAGATTACCCAGATTTATAGCTAAAACAAGACCACAGTGCTAACACTTAATTTTATTTCAACAGGTAAACGACCAGAAAAATTTGCGGGTGCCATCTCGGCCATCCTGAACTCGCGAGTCAAGGCCCATGAACGAGATGTGCCAATTCTGATCAGATCCAAAAAATCGGCTCGGGACCTCGAGACCTCGAGATTGGAGGCCAAGGCCAAACGAGCATTAACAGCAGAGAAGAAGCAGCAGAAAGACAAGGACCGTGTCAAAGATGTGATTCCCCAGGGAGAGGATGCCTCAAAAGCTTTGGAATATGAACGAGAGCTGAAGCAGCTGGCCAAACGGGGGGTGGTGCGGCTCTTCAATGCGGTACTGGCGGCGCAGAACCCGCAGGCCAAGCAGAGTCAAGAAAGTGTGATTGGACTGGCTAAGAAGGAAGAGCATGTTAATGAGATGAGCAAGCAGAAGTTTTTGGATCTGATCAAGTCTGGAAACAGCTCGAGCAAGTAGATGGGTACCTTAGGCTTGTGGTCTACAAAAGGGCGGAGTGGGTTCCTGGCATAACGACAATCCACTGGCAGTATGGGACCTGCTCACTGGGTCTAATATTCTAATAAGCCAATGGCTTGTGCGGCTCACTTACTAGCTCTGTGGGTTCCCTTGGAGGGCATAAAGGTTCAGAAGGATAAGTAAAAAGCCTTTTCGGCGTTTAAGTTTTAATGTTATATATAGTTACAGATATGTACATATTTTTCTTGTGCCCCGTCTTTTCCATTTCTTTCTTTCTTTCTTTCTTTCTTTCTTCTTCTCCATATTCTTCTTTCACCTCATACACTTCTTCCCTACTTCTTTCTTCCTCTCATCTGCCTCTTCCTATATTCTTATGCCGACACCACTAGCCCTGGCGGCACCTATAGTCTCGCCACTATACCTACACAATCCCTGGTACTCAAAAAGAAAAAGTTCTCCATCTCTAATTGACAATGCTACTTCTTCTCGAAATCACTAGCTTGCAAGTTTCTGGTCATCGCAGGTAGCGCCACTCGTAGCCCGTCCAACTCCTTAGTCATAGGAACCTGGCATCCCAATCGTGAAGTCTCGGTCAACCCAAACGCCAAATCCAGCATGTCATTCTCATCATCATCTGGCTCCTCCATCTTGTCATAGTACTCAGGATCCACTATCACATGGCATGTGGAGCATGCACAAGATCCACCACAGGCGCCTTCCATGTCGAGATTGTTCGCCTGGGCAATATCCAGAAGATTGTCTCCCTCAGCAACCTCTATCGGTATCTGGTCACCTTCTTTTGTGATGAATGTTACATGCAGCTCCTCACCTGGGTTTGGTTTGTGGACGTGACCATGGCTCATGATTCTACTGGTAGAAAAAGCTCGCATAGAGCTACTTAGAGGCAACGGTCGTCGACCATACATTGAAGTGAGACGAGTTGCCGGTCTAGCCACCAGCCCAAGAGTGTTCAAACTTAACCATCGCATCTTTTTTCTTGTTTAGATAGGTTCTCGCTTAGATTTATTCTATTGTTTATCCCTGGTTGTGGGCTATTGGCGCCTGAAGAATGTAGATATGGTTTTCTTGGAAATTTTTAATTTTTCAAAGGTTGAACTGTGTAAGCGAAATTTGAGAGTTTCTCACTCACCAATATTCTCTAATCGGGCCGGGCCCGGGTAGTAGTAGTAGTAGTAGTGGCGTCCGATAAAACGCGGAGAACTAAGTGGCTGGTCAAGCTCCGCTAACCGCCGCGGCGCCACTTATCTCTCCTCCCGACGGGACAACGTTAGTACTGTTACACATCATCCCTCTTTTGTCATATCATCATACATATACATATATATATATACCTGCGAAAAGAGACACCATGGAAGGGACACAGTTATTTGCAAATTATGAATCAGATTTTCAACTAGCATATTCAGAGATCCAGCAAAAACTGGAAGAACTACCGAATCTATCATCTGGTATGTTTGTAACACACACAAAAAAAGAACAAAGCCCTGCTAACATGCACAGTAGAACAACGAAAAGGATCTGTAAAAGCTGTAGAAAGAGCCATAGACGAGGCATATGAAATCCTAGATCAGCTGTCTATCGAGGTGCAGAATATCGCCTCCTCCTCCAGAGGCAAATTCAACAGCCGGCTGCGTGAGTACCGGTCCAACGTAGACAATGCCAAACGAGACCTTAAAAAAGCCGCTGAAGCAGCCGATAGAAACGCTCTGTTTGGTGACAGAGCTCGGGATAGCACCGCTTCAGACGATATAGCATTAGACCAACGGCAACAACTGCTGGGAGGGCAAGCAAGCCTAGAGCGATCAAGCCAGAGGCTGCAAAACTCTCAGAGAATCGCCAACGAAACCGAGCATGTTGGAGCTAACATCCTGAGCGATCTCCGTGGCCAAAGGGAACAGCTCACCAATTCTCGTAACACTTTAATGGAGGCTGATGGGTTTGTGGATAAGAGTATCAGGACTTTGCGGGGTATGTCGAGACGGATGGCGACCAACCGGATAATTACAGTTGCAATTATCACAATTTTGATTGTTCTAATTCTATTGGTGATTGCCAGCAAGTTTTGGTAGTCCCTGTGTGTTTATTTCGTGAATCTCAGTATTAGTATTAGTGTATTATTCGTATCGTTCCAGTTACTTGTTCTAAATAGTACTTTCAAAGAGTCCCGACTAGTTTTATTTTTTTTCCCATAGTACCCCCAAAAATGGGGATCCAACTACTCATTGTAGCTCTCCTATGGGTATTCCCAAGTATAAGTGCCAGTAGAAACATTTAAAATGCCATTTCTGAACTAGCCCTGGAGCTGTTCCCATTAGCCCGCCGAGCCGCAAGCCGCCGCATCGAAGCCTCATATCGAGACGGATCGTTCAATCGAGCCTTGGTCGCTTCAACCTTGGACGAATCACCAAGAACTTCGAAACTTGACTGCGATAGTGACACGTCCTTCATAGTAACATCCTTCATGCTGATGTCAAATCGGCTGGAACCGTTAGCGGCATTATTCGGCGAGAGCGCCGCATCGTTAAACTGTTTACCAGCTCGGTCTACTGGCGAGGTAATCATCGGTACATGAGTCTTATAGTCGTCAATTATGTCGTCAAATATACTAGGCGCTGGTTTGGCCATTGCACCACCAGGATATGTAGAAGCAGAAGTATACTGGTTAGAGCTGGCTGCGGAAGATGGGTATTGCTTGTCCTTCACCGGAGCAGCCGATGAAGACGATGATGATGATGCAGGAGATGGTGAGTTTTTAAATAGAGAGACCCGTTGGAGTGACAATCGTTTCGGAGAATTGGTGGCAGCGTTCAGAGGTGACTTATTGCTTTCCTGAGCTCTGTCAATTCCATCTTTTTCTTTGCCCTGGCCAGTCTCATTCTGCTGTAGTGATGAGCTTGTTTGCACTGGAGGGTTGGAATTGCTCAGTAGGGATTGTGTCTGTATTTGTTGCGACTGCAATCCACTACTACTATTACCATTGCTGCTGAGCTGTCGTTTCAGCTGGTCCACACTTTCCTGAAGCTCGTCGATCTTTCGACGATAATCACTGATTTCTCGGTCCTTCTCACTAACCTTTTTGACCAAAGCCTGGGCATGCCGCGTCATGTCATTGCTGGTGGTCTCCCGCTGTCTCTGTAAAGTCTGAATCTGTGCCTGCTGGGACTCAAGTTTCTCTCTGGCCTGGACCAGCTGATGCTCAAGGTCCTGCACTTGGCCCTCCAGTAGCGATTTCTGATAGTCAACTCGTGGGTTCTCCAGTTGCTTCTTGAGGTTTTCGTTTGTCGCCTCGAGAGATGTGATCCGTCGTAAGTGAGACTTGGCTTCAGACTCGGCATCTTCCAATTTGCGCGAAATCTCATCGTTTCTTCTCTGCCCGGCAGACTCAGATTCTTTCAAAATAGCGATCTGCGTCTGGAGCTCGTTCTCTTTATTGCTAGAATCATCTAAGTCGGGGACATTTCCAGCAGATGATCTCTGCTCGAGCTCTAGAACTCGCTTCCTCAGAGTCTCGTTAGTCTTCTGGAGAGATAGACTTGAACTGTTATTGCTTTTCAATCTCGAGTTTTCTCGATCCAGCTCTTCGTTCAAGCTATTGAGCTTGTTATAGTCATTTTTGATTAGGTTGAGTTCTGTTTTCACTTTTTCCAGTTCCAGCTGTGTATTCTGCAGATCACTGCTTCCACTACTAATATTATCATTCAATGGCTCTGCTACTGGATAATGCTGGTGCTGTTCTGCACTTTTAGCCATTAAAGAGGCGTTCTCTTCCATCAACTCAGCCAGCTGAGCTCGAAAATCAATTACTTCTTTGTCCCGCATTCTCGCATAGTCTATCGCATAGTCTGTCTGTTGCTTTAGTTCTGCGATTAACTGTTCATAATTCATGTACATATTGGTTTCAGCGGTGTTCACTGATGCACCAGTACTGCCACTATCTGAGGATGAAACTGTTAGCTGCTCCAGCTTTTGATTGTTTTCCAATATAAGCTGAACGATGGAGTCAACTGTTGCTTCTTTTTCTGGATTCATTATTATTGGCTCTTCGGCCGATGGTAGGCGAGAATGAGAGTCGGTCTGTGTCTGTCGCTGATTATCGTTTATCTGAGCCTGGCTTTCGCTATCCTCATGGTAGTGCTGATGGTCAACAACTTTCGGTGTCCAAGGACTAGGAAACTTGCCTGGGAAATTGGCTGGGAGGCCAGACCTAATACGTTCAATTTTGGAGCTAGACTTTCGCATCGATGGCGACATCGACAGCTCGGTGTCTGACTCACTTCCTAAGCTCAAATGAGCAAAAGACACATTTTTGGGTGGTCCCTGGGTACCGGGAGTTTTCAAAATTCCCGGACGGTTTTGATCTCCTACCACTGGAGTTGAGGGTATGTTTGAAGCAGCAGCATCCAGGCTGTTTGTAATGTCCTTGAATATATCGTCATTTTCCTTCGGTTTTGGTGTTCCAAAAAATATCGTAGGTATAGCTTTTAGAGCCCATGTTGCAGCACCAGGAGTGGGGGGAATGTTATCTGTTTACTGTTAGTTTTCCAGAAAGAAAAAAAAAAATAACTCTTAAATTACATACTCCAGGCATCTCTAGTGGCCATAGAGACGTCGCCTATTTCATCTGCCTCCTTTTGAGACGTTAATGGCCAAACCATTTCAGGTAGTTGTGTAGCAAATAAAAGAGCGTGGTGTAATTTGATATGGGGAAGTGTTTGTTTTGATTTAGAATTGGTGATACTTTTGGGAGGTGGATGAGAAGCCTGTTTATCTACGCGCGTCGGATATATAAAGTGCGGCGACCCATCAACGGTAGGAAATAACACTGGGCTGTATAATTCGAAAACGGAAATCAGAATCCTCAAAACCACTTATACTGTATATACTTATACACACTGATAATGGAACAAATCCGACAGGTATAAGCTTCGTAGCACTTCGAATCGCTCAGCTTTGAAAACAGCTGGTCAAAAAGGCTTTCGGTGGTTGAACCGTTGCCATGGCAACGATCTAAAGTACGCGTCTTTGAGCCGCACGACTATCTTTGTAGTAACAGTACTAATAGTGGTGGTACTGTGCCAACTCTCTCATGGCCATCGCATGGTAACCGTATAACGGCATATCGCAGGTATGATATATGTGTCGAAGTTGTATAAAGTAATACACCTTGCCAATTCTGCCTTGAACACAGATCAATTGGGTCTTACAAAGCTAAGTTTTGAAAATACACTCTAGGAAATTGTTCTGATCGTAATCAGGCCATCGCACCTCTACCTTGATAAATTGGCATTCCTGATTTCAAAATCGTAGGTCGAAGGAGTGTAGGAGCTTAATTCCATACTACGCCTTCGCTGCACACCAAAAAGGAACCAAAAGAAAAATAATTACTATATGCTACACCTACTAGATCTGCGTGCTTAACATTTCGGCAATGAGGGAGAATCCCATCCCTAGATAATTGATAGGCACTTTTCCGAAAACCGTCACTTAACGTCCTGTGGAGATGGTACCGTGGAACTCAGCCCCTCCGGATACCCCTGGATTGACGACGGCGACCAGCCATTGTATCTGGAATTGGATCCTGCATTACACGTTAGCTCTGTGAACGCAGCTGGTATACTTTCTAGCTTAGTTGCACATTTTTCACGAGTTACGTCAAAGTATTTACCAAAGTTACGAGGAAAAAAAAAAAATTCTATTCTATTGAATTGTCACCCCTTTAAGCAATTTGCCAGTGCATAATTCTCGGGATCTGGAATCAATTGCATGAACTCACGTCAATGTTTTGCCTATGGAACTAACTATCGATGGGATTTTGATCAGAAAGCTAACTGGATGATTGTTAACCCATTCACCCCAAGCGTATTAACGATAGGAAATGAAAATGTCTCTCTAGGTAGTCCGTTTCTTGACCCGCCAAGCGGTTCAATCAATATTCACGCTTCCACAAGTACTATATATACCAGCATTACGTGTGTTGGGCGTGTGTCTAACTTTTTTTTGTTTTTTGCTTCATAGCCCTTCTACAGCCGTTCAGTTCCAAATATTTCTCGGTGACCGCCCTTTCAATAATTGGTGGACGACCGCCTGATCAGCTGAAGGGAAACCAGCGGGACTATTGTTAACGCGCATATATTCCGATCTGATGCATGCGTGCATTGTGTACGTAGGAGACAGTGTGAAATGTGGTAAGAAGGACATCAGGACCTACAATTGAGAATTGATGCAGGTTTAGAATTGAACTACAAGATGAACATTTTTGAATGATTTGATATAGAAAAAGATGGAGATTTGGTTCAGGAGATAGTTTGTCTGTGGTAAAAAATTAAGAATGTACACGACATATCGGGAGGAGCTGATCGATCTGATCAGTTCATAGTTTAAATCATGATTAGATGCTGCCAAAGAGTATAGATCATCTCGTCACAATTCTTCACTTTTTTACTTGCCCTTCATGCCTTATGCACACTGTTCTTTCCTCTCTCTCCTTTTTTGGATTGCGCATGGCCATACCATGCCTGGGCTGGCCAGGCAGTATTATTGATCTAGCATTTAATTCCATCTTATATATGATCTCGAGTTCACGGTCTTTCATAGTCGAACAGCTCCTCAACTCCTGTTAGATCGTCAATTACAGAAGAGACACAAAAGCAGCACTGTTGTTTCAACTAGCCGTAACGGCGTAGAGTCTAATGAACCTAACGATCTTTCAATATGATATGACATAATAAGTCCCCAAACTATAACCGCAGGAGCTAGTGAATCAAGACAGGCATAAATATTTCGAGTTGTTCCAGAATAACCAAACTTACGATTCCGGCACTAAAGCTCATAGTGCGACCATTGAGCTGGTAGCAGGCGGTCGCTAAAAAAAAAATCTCGCGACTGAGGAGCGCTTTGGCTTTCCGATTGCTCTGCAAGCACACATGAAATCGGCGTTCTGGCCTGTCGATCCTTTTCATGCCCTACGGTGAACCTTCATTCCAGCAGTTCTGGATAAGCATCCATCTAAGCGCATTGTGACATTACGTCCACAGGGTGCAATCCGAGCCGCGTATTGACCTATAGGGTTGAAGCATTTAGGTCCACTATCACTTAAGTCTGCAAAGCATTAAGGTCTACAAAAGTACTAGCCGATAAAAGTTAAAATATAGAACCTTTAAACTGTATAATACCAAATACAAAGAAACGGCCTTTTCTAAACCAGTAGTGCCGGCTATCTGACTTCTTGTCGGCCTAACCATCATCTACTCAAACCCGCCCCACAAGGCTGCGACTTCCTGCACATACAAAACAGCAAACCAAACTCGCCTTAAGAACCTGGATCAGCTGTGCTGTATCAACTATTTTTAATCCTATTATTACACCTATTATCACTATAACGATAAGCTGCAAAATACCGTATTGTACCGTATTGCAGGGCCAAACCTGTCACCTACCAAAAAAATAATAATAATAAAAAACTACTACCCAATCCCAACCTAATGGACCTCATTTTTGGTTGTTTCGAGATCCCAGATTCGTCTCTTAGCACACCCAAACTGGGAAACCTCCCATAAACACCTGCACCACCATCACGTCTACAGCTACCATAAAGCTGGACAATCCAAATTTTTTGGCCCGCCAGAAGGAGGTCTTCAACCGCATGTCAAGAACGTGTAGATCCCCTTCTGATGGGGCCTTCTCCCCTGTGCGTGCGCCAGACGTACAGAATATCGCATCTCTAAGGTATGGAACCTCTCTCCTAGTCTCCCATCGCCGGCCCCAGCCAACAAACATTTCGATCCTACGACTACAGGAGGTGGAAATTCCTCTAATTCCACCTTCGACATGCATAGCTGCACCAACACCTGCGCTCATAACGGCCCCTTCTTGCTGGAACCAGAAGTATTAATTCTACCAAGTGGGTGGTTTGCTTTTTTTTTTTCTTTTAGGCTACGCGGGTTTTTCTTGTCTGTATAATGTGTGTGTGATCTGGGTGGTGGAATGGATGAATTTGGCGTGTGGTATGCTCCTCCTACCTCTAAAATAGCTCCTCCTCCATACCTTTCGAATTAAAAAAGCTCCATTATATGTATCGTCTCTTTACTTTTTAAATTGCATATATATCTTAAACTGTTTCCTCATCTGTTCCTTTTTTTTTTCTTGCTTCTCTACACACTCTTCTGTTGTCAAGGTTCGACTTTTAAAATTATTGAACCACATACATTCCTTAATTCAACAATTCATATCGCTACCTGGTTTTTCTTTTAACTTAACTTAACTTCAGTCATTCATTGTATCCCTCGAATATAACACTAACGACCCCCAAGAACAAAGAACTTTCTCCAATATATATATATACTCTCATTCAACATGGTTTCAAAATACGACAGACGTAGAAAAATGGACCCTCGACTCGCCTGCATGGAAAAAGAAGCATCTCGACGAGTAGAGATTGAATATCGTTCTGATATCTTAAAACACCTCAAGGAAATGGAACAAATCACCAGTGCAAATGCCGCAATGATTGACATGCAACCAGAGCTAGAGTGGTTCATGAGACCCCATTTGCTAGATTTCCTAATTGACACCCATGCATCATTTGGGCTAAAACCTGAAGTACTATTCCTCGCAATTAACTTGATTGATAGATACTGCTCTACCAGAGTTGTCTACAAAAAGCACTATCAGCTAGTAGGCTGCACAGCTCTATGGATTGCCGCCAAGTTTGAAGATAAATCACGTACCCCAACTCTATCAGAACTTGAACGTCTCTGTTGCTCAGCTTACAATGCTGAAATGTTTGTGCAAATGGAATTGCATGTTTTGAACACTTTGGAGTGGTCCATTGGCCACCCAACTATCGAAACATTTTTGGCAATGTGTCTCGGCAATCACATTAATACAACCGTTGCTCACGTGTCTAGATTTTTGTGTGAACTGTCTCTATACCCAAGATCCTTTGTAGGCTTCTCACCATCAGTTCTGGCTTCATCCTCATTTACTCTAGCAATGATTATTACCGGTCACTATCCAACTATTCCTTCTAACATTAGCCAACAGGAGATTCAATGCATCAGTCTGCTGAGCCAATGCATGAAGAACCCTGGCAAGAGCTTGAGCAAGAAATATGCTCGAAGCACCTATGGTCAGGTTGCCACTCTTGTCTGCAATTACATTGCTCGACAAGAAGAACAGCAGCAACAACAACAACAAGGTATTGCATTCCCACCAACTCCACCACAACGATCCTCTTCACCACAGTTTGGTGGAGTATCCACGCCTTATCAAACCTCTCCACATCATCCTGTTAAAAATGATTTGCATATTCAATCTGGTAATGGGTTTAGCAGAAGAACAGAAGGCTACCTCACTCCACCATGCACTCCAGCAGATCAGGTAGAGGCTCTCATGTCTAGAAACTACGACAATAGTGCCTACCAGTCTGTTCCAATGGAAACCACACGAGCTTGTGTTTAAAAGCCATTTCCATTATAAGACAAGCGATTTAACTATTACGAACAGCCATCCTCATTATTATTATTATTATTATTATTAATATTTCCCCCATCAGGAAATCCAAAACACAGATCACCTTTTAACCTTTTATTACATTCATAGTTATTTTCGTATTATGTATTCCTAATTTATTTCTGCATCTGTATCTATTAAATTGCTTTTACCGCAACCCCTCAATTTCCTGCTCGAATCGTTATAATACAATTTGTAGTATTAAGAATATGTGCTGTACTAGTAAGGAAACTGAGAATTACTTTGTTTTTAGTATTCTGGTGAGCCGCACGGATGTCCGACCCCGACAGGACCGCGGTATCTCTCCCAACCTTTCGCTGTGTGAGGCTCAAAAAAATTTTGAACAATCTCTGCGCTCGGATGGCAAAAAAAAAAAAAAAAATTGATAGACTAGTCCTTAGCCAACCTTCATCGCAGTTGTTATGGGTAAAAAACGACAAGGAAAAAGCCGTTCACAGGCTAGCAAAAGAGCTCTTAATGCATTTGAAGTCGCAGATGACGAAGATTCCGAGTTCTTAAATGACGAGTCCATGCTTCCTCAGGGCTCAGATAACGACATGCTAAGTGGAAATGTTGCAGAGGAGGACGATGAAGAAATCGACAGTGACGAAGCATTAGGATCTGACGATGATTGGGAGGAAATGATATCCAGAAAGTCAAAACGTAATTCCAAGGATGACGATTCGGACTCTGAGATACATGTAGATGTAGATGACGATCCTGAAGAATATGACAATGTAGACAGTGGAGAGCTTATGAGTTTATCACAGATTTGGGATATGGACGACGGCAAGAAACCCTCGAAGACATCTGATTCTGATAGTGGCAGTGAGAGTGAAGACGGTGATAGTGAAAGCGGTCTTTCAGATGATGAAAGCGGACTGTCAGATGAAAGTGATCTCTCGGACGACGACAACGATGAGAAACTTGCCAAACTGCGATCTATAGTGGCAGGGAACACCAAGAATGCAAAAAAGCGTTTAGAGATCAACAGCAGCAAAGAAGGGGAATTTTCTCTGCCAACTGGAGGCAAGAAAATCTCCCTAGCTGACCTCACCTCCTCGGTATCTGATTCAAAGGGTTTGAACTTAGTCAAAGGCAAAAAAGGTTCTGAGTCCTCGAAGACTCAAAAATTAGCCGTACCATTGCCTCGTAGAATCCAAGAACGACATGACCGAGCGGCCGCCTATGAACTGACAAAGGATGAAGTGGATAAATGGAAAGACACGGTGGCCACCAATCGTGAAGCAGAGCATTTACAGTTTCCAATCAACCCACCGGCTCCAGTTCAAAAGATTACAAACTACACTCCAGTTGCGGCTTCCACAGAATTGGAGAAAAAAGTGGAGACAGTACTCAAAGATTCAGCATTAGAAGATGAAAAGGCAATCTCAACGTTCGAAGAGCTGGCACCAGCTAAAATTTCAAAAGAGGAATTGCAGAGACAGTTGAACGAACGACGGCTAATGCGAGAACTGGCCCTGCGGGAAGAGAAGAGGGCCAAGAGAATCAAAAAAATCAAGTCGAAATCTTATAGACGAGTGCACAAGAAAGAGCGAGAGAAACAGGCAGAACTTGTTGAAGGTGAGTCTGACGAGGAAGATCACAATGCCAAACGGGCCAAGGAACGTATGACATTGAAACACAAAAACACTAGCAGTAAATGGGCCAAATCCATCGTCGACCAGGGATTCACCAAGGACCAAGAGACACGTGCAGAAATGGAAGAAATGCTGAGGCGCGGCGAGGCTCTGAGGGAAAAGATCCAAGGTGGTGGTGGTCGTGGTGATGATGATAGTGATAATGAAGCATATGGTAGTGACGAGGGTGACAGTGATGATGAGTTGGATAAAATTGATAAATCCAAGGTTGGAAAGGGGATTATGGGCATGAAATTCATGCAGGAAGCAGAAGCGGCCGAACGGGAGCAGAATCAAAAGATGTTAGATGCGGATGACCAGGACATCTTTGAAGACGACTCTAGTGACGCAGCTGAAGAGCCTCAGAATATCGGACGTCGATCTTTCAAACCGGAAGCTGATGCAACTAAGGAGGAGGTAGAGCAAGAGGTTGAGAAGGCCAAAAGAGAAGCCGATGAACAGCCGTCAATGTCAAGACTGGTCAAAAAGGTGGACCAACAGAAAAAGTCTCAGAGCGAGGCTAAACCTGGTCAAAGTGATGATGACGATGCAGTTCAGGATGATAGCGGTGAGAATCCATGGCTAACAGTAGAAAACCGCAAGCCTTTACAGACATCAAAGACAGTGAAAGAGAAAAGGCCACGAGGAGTGCGAAAACCGAAGAGCCAAAAGAAAGGGGCTGAAAAGGTTATTGACATGAACCAGACCTTGGACATTGTTGACCCATTGTCAGAAGAAGGAGCAGATAGAGGCTCTAAAGGGAACAAGTTGATGTCGTTCAAACAAAAGGATTTGGTGAAACGAGCGTTTGCTGGTGATGATGTTGTTCAAGAATTTCAAGAAGCCAAACGACAAAAGGTCGAAGAAGAAGGCGATCAAGAAATTGATATGACGTTACCGGGGTGGGGCTCTTGGGGCGGAGCTGGTGCTGACGGTGACGGTGGAGAGTCCAAAAAGAGGAAATATGTCAAGACCATTAAAGGTGTCAAGGCAGAGAAGCGAAAGGATGCCAAGCTGAAGAATGTCATTGTTAACGAGAAGGTTAACAAAAAGGTCAATAAGTTCGCTGCGAATGCTGTTCCATATCCTTTCGAGACCAGAGAGCAGTATGAGCGATCGTTACGAATGCCGATTGGGCAGGAGTGGACTAGTCGTGATACCCATCAGAGACTCACCAAGCCACGAGTCATGGTTAAGCAGGGTACTATTGTCGACCCTATCAAGGCTCCGTTCAAGTAGCAGTGGTTGCAGTTTTATATGAGGTCGTTTAGGAGACCATTCTGAATAGATATTTTTTTTATGTACTTTTTTTGTTTCCAGAATCGAGCCGCATTGAATGAGGCTTGCTGAAAGAGGTGATCTCAGGCTGTGATTTAAAAAAAAAAATCACCCTGTGTCCTTTCAACTGTTATGTCCAAATAGACTAATAAGGTGAAAAAGACTTGTGAGCTTCAAAAGACTCGGAACTCGCATCCTGCAAATAGTAAAGAACTTGAAATAGCTTTTCATCATAAGTACAGTATAGTTATATATTCAAAAGCAAATTACACAAAAAACCATTATACACTTTTTTATAATATAAAGAAATTAACCAACGACTGGAGAGTCACATCCAAAAGCAACAACCTTGACTGGACCACTTCCGCCATATGCCTCCTTCAATTCCAAGGCAGACGCATAAATACCAAGAATGGCAGTAGTCAAAGCTGCCAAGAAGAAAATAAAATGGAAAGTGTTCATGAACCATTTATCCTTATAAGCACGAATCCACCGGCTAGCCTGCTTCCAGGTGTCGATTCGGTTGTGCTGTTTGGTAACTGGGTTGTATTGACCATCGGCCTTCATTGCACTAAGTTGCATATCCAATCCCATTTGCATGACTGGTGGGAAGGTGTAAGTGAACTGCAAAATACACACAGCACCGACCAAAGAGGTCAAAGTGGAGAACTGTGGAATAGCAGAAGCAATAATGTAGGCAAGAGCCCAGTATAGCACAACAGCCACTCCCCAGATGTATCGTCCATACTTGGATTCCAAACTTGGGAAGTTGAATGCTTTTCTCAAGAATGCGTTGTATACTACTTTAATACCAACGTTACCATACAAACAGGCTGCAATGATAGCAGAGACCAGAGAGATGATGTTAGTAGCAGTCTGCCATCCGTAACCATTGATACCTTGGTTGGCAGGGTTCATGACGAATTGGCCCTGGTAGTGGTATACGATTTCTCCGAACAACAAGTAGACAACCCCGATAAAGGTTTCTGCACAAATCATAGCCTTGATGAAGTCCATTGGCCGTTTCATTTCAGACAGGAACTCAATGTACATCATAGCACCACCATAAGCGTAGACGATGTTCATGGTGGCTTGAAGTTGATCAGAGAATTTTCCGTCACCACTGATAACAGCTTTGGTGATGACATCAGCAGTTTTTGAGACACCGTTAGCCTTGGCCGCATCTATTCGATTTGGACCAGACTTGCTGGCAATAGCCATAGTAGCGATTACCACAAACACGTTCATATAAATAGCCAAATTTGCCAAGAATCCGAATCGTCTAAGGGATTTGATTTGAGATACAATCATTCCAAGAATACCCCAGCACAAGACCAACACGGCGTAACAGCCTTTGCCTTGAGCAACTTGGGATAAACTGTTACCATTACCGAGAATGATTACTGCGACGTTACAAAGTAATTGGAGAGCCTGCAAACAATCAACACCAAGTCTGACTCGTTTGCCGAAGATTCGGCCAACTACATCACCAAAGTTTTTCAGAGGATACTCAACAGAATCCAGTTTCATGAACTGTTGCCATAACATATATCCGGCATAGGCAGCAGCGACACCCAATAGCAGATACAGAAGACCACCGGGGACGAATCCCAACTGAGACACTGCATAGGGAGCGGAAGTAGGGCCCAAGATGTCGGTGGTAATCAAATAGAATACAGCCATCCACGAGGCGTTCCGCAGTAGACGGTTTGCGTTTTGTAACTCGACAGCATCACCCGCTTCCAGCACTGGGGCGTTTCCG
This sequence comes from Blastobotrys attinorum, assembly GCA_030564265.1. NCBI lineage: Eukaryota > Fungi > Ascomycota > Dipodascomycetes > Dipodascales > Trichomonascaceae > Blastobotrys > Blastobotrys attinorum. Next base: position 34,124 of record JAJLUM010000055.1, read on the forward strand.
ATTTCGGATTTTTCATTGTCTATGCTAGAGGGGTCGTTTGGAGACTGCGAATCGTTGGAGGATCCGTTCTTTTTTGATTTCAGGTAGTTGAAGAAACCGACAAATGGGATTGCGGTTTCACCCCCGCCATGTTCAGGACGAGATTCCTGTTCTCGGTTGATTTTGGCAAAGTGTAAGAATTCTTCCAGAGGGACATTATAGTAGTCTACTTGGGCTACTTCGGCCTCACGCTCCCACACCTCAGCGTTCACCGCGTCCAAGTTATGTTTTTCATCTGAGGACATTTTGGTTGGAAAGAGATTTTATGGGCACTGAATAATAGAGAATCACCAAACTGATAACAATAATAACAGCAATAAAACCCAATAGAAGGAAGAAAATAAAAGAAAGAAAAATAAAAGGATATGAAAGAGTCCAAAAAAAAAAAAGGATTGGTTAAAAAGAGGGATTCTACGATTCTTTTATATTATCCTTTCATGCCATTGGATTGTTTCCTAAAACCATATTACTTTACTTTTTTGTTGAGCTGCAGATCTCGACTCTAAAAGCAGATCCATCAGAATAGAGAAACACCGAGTGAAAGCATACGGCACATCCCCGATACCAAAATGCGTGATGCGCGGAGTGGTTTTGCAAAAATTAGAGATAAAAAAAGCAAAGGCAAAAGTGGACCAAAAGAAAAAAAAGAGGAGTGAGAGACCTAAATAGGGGTTTTGCTCTGAGGAGTACAGAATCAACGAACGGGAGAGAGAAAGGATTTGCTTTTTAATTTCCTAATTTTACAATTAAAACGGTGATGAACGTTATAAGGATTTACAGGCGCTGATACTACTGTAGCGCCGTGGATATTTGGTAGCTGAAGACTGTAGAGACTGTTAGCAGTAGTAGTGTATTTAGATTTATATGAACTAGAATTAGTTTGGCCAAAATAACTATAATTTGATATAGTATAGTCGGATTTTGGTAGATCGAGTGTGGATCGAGCTCACAAATGGAAAACGGGGAAAGTAAGTTTGGTGAACTGAAACCGTATGTAATGCTACATAGAACAGATTTTCCAACACATCTGTTCCAGTTAAAAATACCACCATACGCAATCAACTGGAAAATAGTACACAACCGATTCTAGTGGTATGATTTAAATCAGACGATGCAAAGATAAAGATATGATCCCACAGACTTGTTTTCACCGAACGATATGATCCCACACACCCTGCCAAGGCCATCGAGATACAAAGGGTCTACGACTCAATGGTCTTGGCTCTTTTTTTTTCAAGGAACGAAGACCTTAGGTAAGGGACACAAAGATCTCAACTCTTTATTTGAGCAGCGGTGATTCTAAAAAGCTAGAGGCATCGAGATTTGGAGCAATACTTGTAAATAGTCATAACTATAAGCAACGGGCTACTGCCCGCTCTTTTGATATACTACGACTACCGTCGGACCTAGCATGTACGCTCTCTAGATCTATTTCCATAGTTTAACAAGTTACGGATTAAATACACTATTATATACCACTCCCAATGGCCCTACTCTGTTTTAATCTAACCTCCAGGATCAGCACTTGAATATGTTATACTGGCTCGTTATGCCACTGAATGATCAATTGAGACCACCGTTCCAACAAACAAAACAAAAAAATAAAAACGGGGAAAGCCAACCTGATCTGAAAACACCTCCAGCTGCACCTCCATGCAGCTGTCTCAGACTCCGCATATCTTCATGCCTATCGGCGTTCGGAGGGCGACCTCTGCTTTAGAGACCTGCCTCTCGCCCGCCCTTATCAGCCTCAGATAAAAACAGTAAAACGCATGCTGATTGGACCCAATTGGTCAGTTATCAGAGTATGTTCTCCCACCACCGGTATTTGCGTTATGGCGGATTATATTACTACCAAAACATTGCATCAGATGAGCTGCCCAGTTGAACAAATTATGCGAGGTTTCCGAAGCTTAGCTCAAACCGGTCTTAGCTCAAGGGCCAAGAAGCAGTAACTCTAACTTGTTTCCCATGCCGATGACCATCGACCGTCAAAACAGGCTGTGCTTAGATTAAATTATTTGTCGAATCTCCCACGACTCTTGTTACTGCACCAGCTATACATCTCTGATACACTGATAAAGTCAGCTGTCGGATTTGCCTGAGCTGATAGCCAGCATCCTCTGGTGCCGTGCCAGTATTATTGTGCTTTTGTTTTTCATTTGTGGGAGAGAGAAAAAGAGGAGAATGCCGCACTGTGAGACACGGCACTTGGGCTAACTGCACTGCGGTGGCAGTGGTCGTTCGCTGGCAGCCTGGCAAGTTATCTCACATTATCAGTTAAGTGGATAAAGCAGGACTATGATACCAACGATTACAGAATTTTGGTCTCATGAAGTGGAGTGGTGAGCCTTTTACCGTCTATAACCGTTGAAGACAAGGTTTATTAACGCTTTTTGGAGCCACAGACTTAATTACCACTACTATGTGGGGTGAGCCCGAGTGTCGATCTCTTATTGAGGGGATTTGGCATAATTTGGCATGCTTTGCCTCACGCCGCATACCGCAAAAATAGTTCTTAACGAATCAGTGCTTTCTACGTGGGATCCCGAGAGTCTGACAACACTGCACACGGGATCTAGGAATGCGTTGCTGCAGTCAATTGGAATTTTCTCAGATGGATCGGACATCCAGATCATTCTCTCCAGAATACACCGTTCGTCGAAAACTGCCAAATGAAGTCGGGTGTGTCCACGTTTCCACCTAGAATACTACATCTACATGAACCACTTTGACTGTCTGGATTACAGGTGTTGCGGGGAAGAAACTCAGACCGCATGTACCGAGGAGGTCTAGTCCTCTCTGCCTTCTTTGTTGGTACAGAACGTCATACCAGCAGTAGGCCACTTTCCCCGATGTCTTTTACTTTTTTTTTTCAAATATTTCAGAGTGAAACATTTGATTAAATTAATCTGTAAAAAGACTGTGATCCGTTACTTTCCACGGAATTCATACTCCTTGTTCGGTGCTCAATGTTTGAGCAAATATACATTCACCTCTGTTCTCGGCGAGCTGCCGAGGATGTGGTCGATGTTGGGTTTTTTTTTTCTCAACGATCTAAGTTAAAAAAAACGTTTGTCCCTGAAGCTTGGCATTCTTGGCACCCTAACCCAAAACCATTATTGAAACTTCGAATCAGTTTGACTCAATTACTTCACGAACTCTGATCACAGCTATTACGGCCAAATAAAAAATCGTTATTGGCTATAACAAAAGAACTATTATGACTCTACTTTTCTGACGGTATTTCCCGACGACCACCAAGAGCGTGCCGGAAACCGATTCCCGCCCTCCGGGCTCCGGGCCGTTATGCATGTACCCGCCGCATCTGATGCGTCTTTCCACAACAGGAAGGCAATGTTCAGTTACTAATTGAGCAAATGGATCACGAATAGCATAAATTACTTTAAATTAAATATGAAAATATAAACCATTAACCCCATCATTCATTCGAAGTGGAAGCTGCCCGTGTAGGCACTACTTCCTCCTGGTGTGGTTCTTCCCCGGAGCCTGGTGCATGCCGAAGGACGACGGGCACTCACAGTTCAATTATCATCCTCTTCGTAGCTGTAAACATCACCATAATCATAATTGCTAGAAACACCGCTGAGTCGTAGCGGAGCTACCAAACTCCTGGAGGAAACGCTATAGGGCATTGATGTTGGCCTCAGATAGTCAGACCAGATCCCATTCAACCGTGTGTATTTGTCAGTGAATGTCTCACGATACAATTGACCGCTTTGGAATGGCATCTCATCGTAGCGACTGCTGCTTCTGCTGTTGGTCCATTTTTCCGAATAGGTATCGTTGTCTTCGCAAATTCTTGAGCTGCATAGGTCTTCATTCTTTCTTTTTCCAGACGCAATGTTCTCTACTCGAGTCAAAACGGCTTTCGCCGCCGGTGGAGTGTAAACACGAGTAGGCTGAGCTCTTGGTGGGGGTGGAAAAGTAAATCGCTGAACCTGTGGTAGGACTACTGGAGGCCGAACCTGTGTTACAGTTGATGGTGGTGAAATATCATGGTCCATATCATGTATCCCAAGTCCTTCGACGCTAACTCCGTGTTCTCCACTGTCGTGTAACGACTGCACATGGCTGAGGCATGATCGCACCTGCTCAATAGCACCAAAAACCATCAGTAAGAATACGAATATTATAAGAAATGACTCTATACCGATAATAACCAAACCGATTATTGTTTTAGTGAATAATGATAGGTCGATCTGCCGCGCAAAGGTGATCATCAATGTATATACGCATAATTTCAGGCTTTCAATAAAAGTGCCTATCAAGTTTCTCGAACAGCTGGCAAACGGTCGAAAGTACACAAATGTCGCCGCTACTGCTAATTGTATAACCAGGCAGCAAATAGTCTGAGCGAGTCCGTTGTCGGTAAGAGCTATCAACGATACATGCACAAAGGGCACCAAAATTGCTGAGACGCACCACCACCACCAACAACTGATCTTGAGTTCTTTATAAATAGCCCCATGCAATGATACTATTGGTTTTTTATAAATTTCTTCTAGATTTCCCTGGTATTTGTAAGCCAAATACATGGCACTTGCTGTAAACATAACTAGAACCAGTGACGATAGCCCAAATCCCACCCCACCAACTAGACATATGCCCCACGATCCACCAATACGGAACTCATACAGTGAAAACATTGTCCAAGTAGGATAAAATATGAATGCTGTTAGAAGGAGTACCGATGCTGCCGTCGTAAGATAGTGATCGCGTAGTGATGCAAGTCTTGTATGGTATCTCCCTTTGAGCCACCGCAGCCCGGCTCCTAGTATTATAACCCTAAAGAGTACCAGAAGAATCAGCACCAGTGACAATAGGAGAGCAAACGATATAATGAAAGTCAATAAGATGTTACTGTCTGTTATGTTTAGCATTGATGCAAAAACCTGGATACCCGAGCTCGTGACATCCGATTTGACAGCTGTCTTATTAGTAGTACTAGCAGCAACTGCATACGCAACAGTTTCATTGCCATTCATCGTATCTACTCCGAAATTTTTGCCCGGATAAATAGTGCCATTCCGGAAGTCATCTATAGCGGACTGTATACCACCCCAGTTTCCAATTAGTCCAGTGCTCCACCCGAAGTTGGCAGCAAAACTGAGATATATACTGGGGAAATCTAACGAATGCATGGCAGAAAATACTATAAACTGGATTAGTTCGAAGAGAGTCCAGAACATAGTTGCTGAGACTAATGGGCTTTTCAGGGGTAAGAGTGCGCCTACGCCGCACACTAGCAAAGCCGCGCAAGATATTGCCACTGCGGTGTATTTGACACCATCCTGCTTCATACTTGTACTGCTCCGAAGATTAGCAGTAAAACAGGAAAATCTGGTATTGTTAGCATATACGTCTATATCTATGTGACCTTCATAATCCGGAATGTTGTATTTTTCCGGGAGAGGGGCCCCTGCCTTCCCAGTTATATCGACTGATCCAGGGCCAATGATGTGTGATTTGGTATCTTTTATAATTTTATTATCGTAAATATAAGCGACCATGACGACTGCAAATTGTTAGTATTGGTGCTGGTCCTCTTATGCGGAACGAGAATGAACTATGAAGTTTAGCTGATGTACATACCGGAAAGATTGGCGGCAAGGCGAGATTCACAATCCAGGTGGTAAGAAAAGACCCCAGAGCTCTGGTTATAATGGCCGGAAAATTGATTTACTTGCCACAAACTAGGATCACCATACCCGCTACAGGGTCTGGGAGTGATTTTAGTGGGTGTCTCGATATTCATGATGCTGCCTTCAGGTATAGCGAGAGAATTAGAGAATAAATAGACTTATTTATAGTTATGATTAGGTTGGGTTGGATATTTGTTTGTTTATATTCATGAAGGCAAAATATGTTACATGTCATGATTAGTTGTGTTGTCTGGGATTGGCTATACGCAGGAGCACGGATACAGCAGTGTTTCTGGTCATGAACATACAAAATTACAGATGTATACTATATTTGACCAGCTAATATCTTGTTTCGCTTTTAAATCATTGCAGAGGAAATGAGCAATATCGTATACATTTGGCGTGTGTTTATAACTTTGCTGCTTATTGTGGGTCGCTCTAATGATCCTCGTGCGGCTCAACGCTGAGAGATGTGTATTAAAGTCCTAGATATTATCATCTAGCTTAGAACCTAAAATTGCTAGCTCAATTTACAAGACTGTAGGAATTTGCTTCAACTGGATTATTCAGCTGAATCACAACATTAGTATCTATCCATAGACAATGGAACTGAAGTCATATCGACTGGCAATCTACTACTGTTGACCGTGGACAGGGCAATTGGTTTACAAACTCCGTGGGCTATAGTCAAGGTTTTCTTAAAAACAGAGTCACGATACGACAATATTTCTGTTTTGGGCTGGTTCCAGAGATCGTATCTATGGACCATTCGGAGCTGAGGAAGTTGAGCAGAACTGGCAGACACACCGAATAGTGATAACTTCGAGAGGCAAAATCAAACTATCAGTTAAGAACGATGGGTTTATTTCTAAAATTCCATTCTATATAAGCTTAAAAAATACTGTCAAAAGAACTTGAGAATTTCGAACTTAAATTCCGACTGCCCCTCTGTGCGAGCTTTGAAACTAGGCCAGAGAACTTTAAAGCTAAACTCCAAGTCGGCATAAGCCTGGTAAGAATACGGAGCTGAATACAAATACCTTAAAAACAAAAATAGGACGGAAAAGGAATCCTTCTAGTACATGGAAGAAGACCAAGAAAAAAAATCTAGAGTGTTTATTTGTTTATTTAGTTCCAATAGCGTAGCTTTGTTCTAACGGTCGGGATACGGGTCCAACGATGCCGAAATCGATCGTGTTTTTGTTGTGTTTATTCGGTGATCGACAGTTCGTGCCCGTGAAAGCAACAGTGCCGAAACAGGCTAAAATTTTTTTTCTAGTGCTATTAGCCAAACAATGGAATCTCTCGCTCAGGAAGACTGATTCGAGCTATAGAAACAGGGAGGATTTTTGATGCAGTATGATACTGTATTCCACATGATTGTTCAAATTAGAATAAAGTGAAATAGAAAAAAAAAAACGCGGTTATTAACTTTTGTTTAAGAGTTACGACCCCTTAAAAAACGCCAGATGGCGGCTTTATTAAAAAGGGACGATGCCTTAATGATTGAACCCACACGATACAGCTAGAGCTGTCACTCAGAAGATTGAGACGAATAGCTAGAAATAATATTAGAAAGTGAATAGAATGTAATAAAATATATAGAAACCAAAATCAACAAAACCAGTTAAAAATACACGAGAAGATGAAACGAAAAATAATATAATATAAAAAAAAAACAACAATACAAACTAGTTAGTCGGTCGTTACTCGTAAAAATAAAACGAACTAGAAAAAGTACAAAAAGTCTGGTATAGTTTCTAACAATATATCATTCAATGAGTAATTGTTAAAGGAATAAAAACCAATTGGATTTCTTAGTTCAACCCAAATATGTTTTTAAAGCAAAGAGAAAGCAACGACGGCTCCAATCAAGAACCCTGGAACAGCGACGTGTCCAGCACCGCCAGTTTCAGCAGAACCTGATGAAGCAACAGAAGAGTTGGCAGCACCTTGAGTGGCAACAGCAGAAGTTACTGGACCAGAGGTAGCAATAACTGGAGTAGAGGTGTTCACAGCTGCCAAAGAAGAAGAAGCGGCAGTGGTGACGTTGGCGGTGATTGGAGTACTAGTGGTAGTGTTGGCATAAGAAGAAGTTGGAGCAACACTAGAAGTGTTGGCAACAGAAGAGGTATTCTGCAAGGCAACAGCCAAAAGTTCGGCGGTTGTGCTTGGAGCTGGGGTTGGGGTTGGGGTTTCAGTGGAGACTGGTTCAACAGTGGTGGAAACAGCCGAAGTAACGGTAGATTGTTGAGAAACAATTGTTACGTAGTCGTAGACAGTGGAGAAGATGGTGGTAATCTCTTCACCACCGGCTGGTGGAGCAGCAGGATCTTGAGCCATGGCGGCAGTAGCTAAAGCGGCAGCTGAGGCAATAATTGAGAACTTCATTTTTCGTGTCGTAGAAAGAATAACAGAAATAAGATCGTGAACGTGAAAATCAAAAAGCGAATATAGAGAATGAAACTAAAACAACCACCGGGGTCTGTATTTAGGAGATATTAATCAAAAAAAAAAAAAAAAGAAAGACGAAAAGTTGGATAATACAAAAAAGATAGTGTTGTAAGATGAAGAGAAGAGAGAGAGAAAGGGAAAAAGAGGATTAAAAAAATTGAGGAACTGCGTTTAATATATAAACCATTGGGAAATTGAGAATCTACAGCTAACTTGACTCTGGTTTATTATGCGCGTGTATTGGATCGGAGGCTCCCCATTGGGAAACGATCAGCAATAGAGAAACCTCCTGAAAGCGTGGATATCACAGTACGACTTCCGTTTTGGTCAATCTGCATACCGTCGCCCGAGCAACCGACCCAAAATGCTCGGCCAGACGTGGAGATCGAAATTCGCAATGTTATTAAATTTTGACTGATCAATGTCTAGGAATCCTTGGTTTCCGATGGCCCTATAGCTATGCTACCCGGCTCAGACTTAGTGAGATCAGAAATCGAGGTTGATAATAATAATAATAAAAAGCCTAAGACTAACTGCTTTTGCGATGGTGTTGGTATTGGTCTTGGCCTGAATGCGAAGAAAATTTTTATCCAGTTTTTTTATCCCAGACACGAGATACATATGCAATGCATTCGTATAGAAAACGGTTCTGGGTGCTAGACAATCTCTTTCCTCCTGTGTTTTTCCCCCTCTCTGTGTGCTTTTTCTTAATATAACGGTTCGGCAAGGTCCTTCGCCTACTGACTCATTGTAAATGAGGGATGAGGCTTTGAGAAAAGCCTCATCCCTTAACCCTTTTGGGTTAATACATTGGAGACATGTGTTTTGGAACGATTTTAAAGAGAGCGAGAGTGAAACTCACTAGTGGCGCAATATACTAAATCTTCCAAACTTTTCATCGCTTTCATTTTTTTTTTTTTTTTTTTTTTTTTTTTTTTTGTAGCAGTGTAACACTAGCATTAGAATTACTAGTTTTTACGGCGTACTATGGGACAGGCTACAATTTCCAGTTCTGGCTTGCCATAGTTGTCTCCTATCTTGGAGGGATAATTTTACCACGTGATCAGGGGGTAAGATACCTGTCGCATGAACATGGCAGAAGTTTTTTGATGAGCTGTAGAGCTACCGCGCCCACAGTTCAGTTGGCTTCTGTGCCGATTCAATGATCTGAGAGAAATTTAAAAGAACAAATCCGTTACTAGAAGTAATTAGATGTTTCCTTCTCGTTGGTGTTGTCGACCCTTAGTATGTAAATTGGTTGGCTCATTAATTACTCCTGTCGGCTCTTAACCTCCTCGCTTTATTCGTTGAGGAGGTTTTTTTTTTTTTTTTTTTTCAACTCCTCCAGACAACCCGAAAACTACCCTTGCTAAACGAGATTCCAGGTCACCGTGTTAGATTAAACGCGTAGGACTCTTAATCCTACCTTATAGTGCTGGAGGAATTACGAAAACCGTTGGAAACTGGTGTGTATACCCGATCTTGATGCACACCTATGGGCCCAATAACCAGTTGCCAACGGTTGGCTGTGGCCAACAAACCCTTGAAGGACCTCCTTTCGATCACCAAGTCAGGGTTTTGATAAGAGCGAACACAGTGGTTGTGTGTCTCCTGGAGACATGGGGTGAAGATCCAGGTAGATCTTGATGTCACGCATTATAACCTTGACAGAGGGGCTGATCCTGAAGCAGCAAATCGAAAAACCGGTTCTTGAATACACTTTTTTTTTTTTTTTTTTTTTTTTTTTTTTTTTTTACATCTATCGTCTAATAGAACTAGAGCTATTCTCATTCATTCTTCCCACTAACAATGCACAGTAAGAACGATTCCATAGACTCAAAGCATTTCCCAATTGGTACTAGTCACTTGAGACATTCTCTCATTCCTAACTGACACTAGTCGCAAGACACGCTCTCATTCCCAATTCTACTATTAAAGACACATATTTAGCATGCTACCCAATTAGCAAATAAGCAAAACAAAACTGGAACAGACTTAGCAAATAAAAAAAATCTCCAGATCTCTAGTTCGCTAAGTTCAAATTCTCAAAATTTCAAGTTGAACCAAGTTCATAGCTTGCTTATCCTTTGTGCATTATCGAGTTGAGCCGCACATTGGATTAGGTGCCGCCCACCACTGCCCCGCCTATGTAGAAAAATTGTATGATGGCGGGAGAAGCAACCTCCCATACTTACGTTATAGCCAGCAACAAAGAGATAACTTACTTAGAACACCACACACCCAGATTTTAGAATCCAACCTGATTTTCTACTATTTTGAGAAAATCAAACACGAAAGATAGAGAGAAAAAGTCACTATAACAAAAGATATAGATACAAGCGGGTGATTGGCTTAATAATTCAATTAGGAATATAGTCACCTGATAATAGAATAGAATCCCAAACAATGGTCCTCCATAATGGAAAAGAGCGATTAACAGTGGAGGAAAAAAGGTTACAGCAAGACCGTAAGAAAGAACGGTACTGGCGGAGATGGGGTCCTTACATGAGTGAACGCCAATGGGTATGTTCTCGAAGATCCTAGAGACAAAAGCAAGAAGTCAAAAGCTAACAAAAAACACAGGCTACTGTTAGGGAAGACTACTCTCCGGATGGAGATGCGTGGAGTTATTTTCCCTTCGAGCATGCTAGATCTAGAGCATATAGATGGTCTGAAGACGGTATTGCTGGTGTTAGTGACAATCACCAATACCAATGCATCTCCTTCGCATTCTGGAACGAAAAAGACGATATACTCAAGGAACGACTCTACGGAATGACCGGCCACGAGGGCAACCACGGCGAAGATGTCAAAGAGTCTTATTTCTATCTAGACAACATCCCAAGTCACTCCTATATGAAGTACTTGTATAAATATCCCCAGAAAAAGTTCCCATATCAACAATTAAAGGAGGAGAACGCAAAGCGGACAAGAGAGGATCTCGAATTCGAGATCCAAGACACTGATGTCTTTGAAGACAACAGATATTTCGATATCTATATAGAAATGGCTAAAAACCCTGATAATGAAGACGAGCTGCTCTTTAAGGTCACTGCCTATAATAGAGGTCCCGAGCCAGCTCCTCTTCATATCATTCCCCAAGTGTGGTTTAGAAACACTTGGGATTGGGGTACAGATAAACATGAAAAACCTCAACTTTTCTGCTGCTCCGAAAAGAATGAGCGAAATAGAAAGGGGGACGACACTGTGATTAATTCCAAACATTGGAAGTTAGGAGATCGCTATGTTCATTTGGCTACATCACCAGGTTTCGAATCCGCCCTCGACGATGTATATCCAGAATTGCTTTTCACTGAAAACTCAACAAATACAAGACGGTTATATAACAACGATGATGGCCCAGAATATGCCAAAGACGCATTCCATGACTACATTATAGAGGAAAATCACAATGCAGTAAACCCTAAGCGAACTGGTAGCAAAGCTGGTGCTTGGTATGCCTTTGACAAGTGCGACGGAATTCTACCAGGCGACTTTGTGACCGTTCGTTTCAAATTTACAAATAACCAACCATCTGGTGATATTGACGAAGCTAAATTTGATGCCATGATGGATAAGCGGCAGGACGAAGCTGACGACTTTTATTATAAACTTTCTCCGCTACCAATATCGGACGAATTGCGTGATATTCAACGTCAAGCTTTCTCTGGGATGTTGTGGACTAAGCAATTCTACCATTTCATTCACGAACAGTGGGCCCAGGGCGACCCAGGAGCGAAAATGCCTCCTCCTCCGGAACGAGCTGGTATCAGGAATGAAAACTGGGGTCATTTGCACATTGACGATATCTTGTCAATGCCTGATAAATGGGAGTATCCGTTTTTTGCTGCATGGGATACAGCCTTCCATTGCCTTCCATTAGCAATGATTGATCCCGATTTTGCCAAAAAGCAGTTGGATCTTCTGACTCGAGAATGGTACATGCATCCAAATGGCCAAATCCCGGCATATGAGTGGAACTTCTCTGATGTAAACCCACCGGTTCATGCTTGGTCAGCATTCAGAACTTTCAAAATCGAACGTAAGCTGTACGGAAGAGAAGATTTAGATTTCTTGGAGCGGGTCTTCCAAAAGTTACTATTGAACTTTACATGGTGGGTAAATCGCAAAGATACAGGTGGTAAAAATGTGTTCGAAGGTGGGTTTCTTGGGTTAGATAACATTGGGTTATTTAATAGATCGGAACCATTGCCTACTGGAGGTGTACTAGAACAGGCAGATAGCACCGGGTGGATGGCGTTTTTCTGTCTACAAATGCTGAATATTGCTCTTGAGTTATCAAAACATCGACCTGTTTACGAGGATATTGCGTCCAAGTTCTTTGAGCATTTCCTTTTCATTGCTGATGCGATGACATATAGATCTGGAGGTGACATTGAGAAGCCTCTGTGGAATGATGAAGATGGGTTTTACTACGACGCTATTTCATGGGGTGGTCCATGGTCTCAGCAATTGCCAGTGCGTTCTCTAGTAGGACTGATCCCCCTATATGCATGCTTAACTCTGGAACCACAGATCCTCAACAAGTTCCCCTCATTTGCCAAACGAGTCAAATGGTTTATTGACCATCGAAGAGATATCAGCAAGCGAAATATTGCCAGTATGGAATCTAGAGGTGTAGGGGAGCGAATGCTACTTTCTTTGGTTGACCGCGAAAAGCTTGAGGCTATTTTGTATCGAATGCTGGATGAAGAGGAATTTTTGTCCGATTATGGTATCAGATCGTTGTCTAAATTTCACAAAGAGAATCCTTACTCTATGGATGTCAATGGCCAAGAGTTTAAAGTTGACTATATTCCTGGTGAGTCTAACTCTGGTCTCTTCGGAGGAAATTCAAACTGGAGAGGTCCAATTTGGTTCCCTACAACGTTTTTGCTAGTTGAATCTTTGCAACGATTCTACATGTTTTATGGGGAAGATTTCACTATTGAGTGTCCCAAAGGATCAGGGAATCACATGAATCTAGCGGAGGTTGCGGAAAATATCCAACACCGATTGATTGGGTTATTCCAAAGGGATGAAAGCAAAGAAAATCGTCGGCCATATAATGGTGGTAATGATATGTACGATTTTGACCCCTATTTCCGAGATTTTATAAGGTTTCACGAATACTTCCATGCCGATAGTGGCCGTGGATTGGGATCTGAACATCAGTGTGGATGGACAGGTTTAATTGCCAAAATCATCCATGATACAGGCGTCCGATTATCTCTTGCTAAGCAACCAAAAACTCCAATTGGCACTGCTGAGCATTACTTTGATGATGTGATTACTCCTAGTAAGAAACGTCATCAACGAACTCCTTCCAGTCGAATTAAGCTGGGACGACGATATTCCATCCGCTCTGGATATACTACTGCAGGAGGGACGGGTGAAGACAGTGAGGACAATAAAGATGGTGAAGAGGAAGAGGAAGAGGACTCGGACATGATGGAGCATATTAGAAAGGGCTTAGAACGACATCTGTCTCTGCATCCGAATGGGGAGGAGGAACTTGAGACAAGATATGAAAATCATTAAATCAAATAATATGTCGATTAGGGGTTGATCGCTAGACTTGATTTTTAACGAAAAGCGTTTTGGACGTTTTAATGAAGCCAAATCTAAAGTGTGGTGGAAATATATCAATGAGTGGTAGAGAAGAGGCTGCTCAGTTCAGCCTTAGAGAATTTATTATAGAAAATTTATACAACAAATATTGCAATGCATTTCATACTTTAGTTAGGTATCATTTTAAGCTGGAGTGATAGCTACTGCATTGGGCCTAAAGGCTCAAGTAGTTCAAGTTGCGGTAACATATAAAAAGGCAAAAAGATTCTTCCTGGCATTTCCTTGTACAGCTGCAGCTCCCCTGATTTCGGCTTTTTTCTATGCTTCCGTATTGATTCATTCCTCTCTTACCGACTCCCTGGATCCAGGTCAGCTTATTTTGGATTACCAGTATGGTGGATCCAGAAATTCTTGGATCGCATTTTGGGAAGACCCTGAGCAAAACTATATTAAAATTGTGACTGGCTTGACCCAACCCATGGGAGCCGGGGGAGGACCTAGAGGAGATAAAATCCATGAAAGGTGACTATGCAACTCGCATATTCAAGTGATATGAGGTGTAATATCTATATATTTGAGTAATTTTATTTCCTAGCACGACTGATATTATTCTGAAATTAAAAAATTAAAAAATAAAATTCAAATAATTAGGCAAAATATAATAATTGACGTGTGGATGTCATGGTAAGAGGGGTTGAAGCGGCAGTGTGCAGCATATTTCTTGATACAGTGTGCCGCAGGTGAAGCGAACCCAAGCGTGGCATGTATACTGTACGTATTTCTGCGACATTGGAACCTTATCCAACTCTGGTGTTGTTTCAAGAATACAATGGGCCTGGGGAATAGCAATTTTTCTGTGTTGGCTGTTTCAGTTACGAGATGATGCTACTAGGGCACACAGATTGACATTCCGTCATATGCAGCTGTGCTATGTTGGTGTGACAGTTTTGGCGGTTGACCCGGCAGCATCTATCATTTTGTTTCAGGAGGGCATGACAAGTATCAAATATGACGGGAGCGTACAGAATTATGATATTCTTGTGCCTAAATTCTGTTGATCTCAAAGACATCTTGGTTTGAAGTTAGTCAATCTTGGTTATTTGATGCATGGTGTTTTTTGGGAGAGTACTGAGTTGGATTTTGAAACCTAGTAATCCCACACAATTTTCAATCTGGAGTTTGAGATAAGCATTTGGTGGCTTCTTTGTAAGACCCAATGTACTAGTCTGTTAGTGGAGTAGTGCATGAAGTAAATCATCGTGATTTAGAATATGTGTGTATATGAAAAGAATCGAGCTTGGAATACGTCTTTGAGATCGTGGCGGTCCGAGAGTCCGAGAGGAGTAATTTTTATTACTCTATTTATTTTTTTTTAATCGAATTTTGATTTTGATTGGTTGTTTGAAATCAAGGGCTGGAGCATTCGAAAACAATAGTCCTGACAGACAGTTCTAAGATCAAAGTCGGGCTCCGTGCTGTGACCCAGATGCTCTAGTTAGAATTCGATGGACAATCAACAAATAGTTATTGTCACTATTACCCTGAATGCAGTGGCAGTCTCCCGGTGTCACAGTAATAACTAACTAGATTGATCAATTTATTAAACTGGTTATCTAATATTTCACAACTCCGCTGCACTTGTAAGAGGCCACTCCTTTATGTGATCTGATCTGATCTGGAAACGCACATTCAAAATTATGGAGCAGTAACATGTGGGAATTATGCAATTTGCGCAAGAGGCTTTCACTACTTTTCTGGTTTGGGTTCAGTTGATGGCGACCCCTGTTTTCTTCCCTCTGTAGGAAAAACCGTTGGCCACTGTGAAATCCTGCGTGCATATGAAGGGCATGTCTGTGAAGTTGCTTTTTCAGTTAGGGTCAATGAGTCCAATGGTTGCTTCGTTCTACTTTCGTGCGAGACGGCGAGAGTCCAGAAACTCTCAGAAGTTTTCCATGTGAAATTGGTGGTTTCTGAATTACAACATATTCAAAAGGGAAAAAAAAAAGTGGTGTGTTAAATACTTGCGTATTTATGAAAGACATAGCATGGCATGGCGCATCAGGCGTCATGCCAGTTATAAACGGAAAGTCCAGTAGTCTTCAAGGGTTCTAAGGGATTTTGACGGTGAACAAAAAACAAAAGGATTAGTATATACGTTGAGCATATTGGGCCTAAGTATCGGTACGCGGTACCATGGAAAAGTCTGATTACGGACCGCAACCAGGGTCTAAATTACAGAGTCTCGTTAATTGGCTGTAGCCGGACATAATTGGATTTAAAGATCGGAATTAAATCGGACTAAAGCCACCCCAGGGGACCAAGGGGACCGAATTTCAAGTACGGCACACATCCCATCTGAAGCCCGTGTGATAACCACCGCATTGGCTCAACCCCACGAGGGTACGTATTCGTTTTACCATAGTAATGTAAACATTCTACCGTTGTGGTAATTTTTTTTTTCTTGTCTTTTCCAATTATTGAAAATACCCGGAGACTCCTCAATACGCCGAAATTCGTACGGGATTAAAATTCCTGCACTGACTTTTGGAAATTACTTTTCTGGCATATGGGCACGAGGGAAAAATTATTCGAGTCTGCAGGCCGTGCACGCATCTGTCTGCATGGATCCCAACGTTCGTCTCACAGGAAGGGCAAAAAAAAAAAAAAAGTTCCACCAGCAGTGGTGGCTGGTTCCGTAGTAGCTCAAAACTGCTAACAGGCATACTATAGTGGTAATCTATGAACCGGCGAGAATGTTTGTGGTCGTGAGACATTATTTTAGAAGCCGCTGAGTTATTATTATTTTTTAAATGATTTAATTTTCTCCTTTAATTCCACTTAACCCACCGAGTCTCTCCTACCCTCTCTTTGTCTAATGAAGCTTGTTTTACATATGCTGCCAATCTGAAACAGATATCTGTCTATAGTCTCACAGCTCAACGACGATGATAGTTCCGCCTGATGGGTCTATAGACATGAACACAGAGACATACAGAAAGACACACATGGGCCTAGGCCTAGACAATACAAGGAAGGCAACAAGGGGACTTCTCTCCCTTCCCCCCACTCAATTCTATTGTCCAGATCTCTAAAGGGAAGGATGCACCGCTGTGCAGCTGTAAAAAGAGAGGGGGTTGGGTGATGCTTTGATAGGATGAAGTAGTTTTTGAAATATATGACGCGTATTGATTCATACAACCAATCATGTTCCGATTGATTTTAAGCACATAACGCTTAATATTTTATCTAGATAGGCATGTATGGCTACGTGGCGTTAGGGAGCAGTGTGGAACCTGAATATCACCAACGACTAGGATGTTGATTTTGAGGGAACCGGCCCCTAGCGATCTAGCGATCGAACAACATGAACCAGAACAGGAACGGAATCAAACCAAAAAAAAAAAAAAAAAAAAAAAAAAAAAAGTCTAGAATAATTATGCACTTGAGGACGGGATTCCACACCCCTCTTGTTGCCAGCACTATTGTATATTGTGAAAAATAGCCTTGTATTGTATTATACTGAGGCTAGGATTATAGATCCATCTCCTAGAAAAAAAAACTATAAGGGAAGCCCCAATTAAAGTGGCAGATAGCCGAGATTGGGAGGATCTTCACAGTACTGGAATAAGCTAATAAAGCTGACCTATAGGCCCAACTATTATGATTTAGATGCTAAAGATTAAAAAAACCGAAAGGGAAACAAAAATAAGTAGCAATAATGCTAATACATCAGAGTCAATTAGCGCCCCTGTGCTCAAAATTGAGACCTCTAAAATTCCACCTATCCCCCAAAAAAAAAAAAAATAAAAATAAAAATATCTGAGCAACTGCACAGATCCAACGCTCTCTTTCGCGTAGCCAAGTTGAAGTTCATTTATATCCTCCTTGTGCAGTTGTAGCGCCGCTGGTACTCAACTCTAGCGCATGTCCAGCGGTTACCAATAGTTACCAGCGCTCTCCCAGCAGCCCGGCTTTCTTTGCCCAAAAAGAAACCAACCGCTTTGACAAAGGGAGAAAGCCAGTTTCCACCCCAGCTCCCGCTCTAAGACCTTATGGCTCTATATTTAACTCATCCGCAGAAAAAGCAACCAAAACCAACCAACATCACAAAAAAGTATCCTGAGCTGGCTGAATAAAAAAATTCGTAGCGACGACAATTGGTTTCTTTTGCTTTTAGGAATCATAAAGCCTCGTTTTCTTTTTCTTTTTTCTTTTCTCTCTTTTCCTTTTTATACAGGTTGTTTTCTTTTTCTCTTTCTTTCCCTTAATTTTTTTTCTGTATTCCTTTTCTTTCTATTATTTTTTTCAGTACACTTAATCCATCCATCTTGTCTCACTCCTTCCTGTATTTTTTTTTCTATTTTATTATTCTATTATTCCAGAATACACTTTTTTTTCCCGACTCTCACTATACCTTCTACAGTACACTGGAACAATATAGCGAGGTGTGGACTATTGGGTAATACTAAACTTGAGATTTCGATATTTGCTTTGTAACGTGCGTTGCGGATGCTATATTACTGTAGAGAGATCACTGCCGAAAAAAAGATCAAATTCAAACTAATTACCACAACAGAGAGCCAACAGTAAAAACTATTGGCCAAATAACGGCAGACTAAAGAATCGACGGATCTTAAAAGGTTTAACAAAAAAAAGATTGAAATACAACGAGGTATCACTATCTACAAATCGAGATATCACTATCCAGCGGTCGCCTATTTATTAAGCATATGTTAACTATTACTTCACGATTTTGGACTATTAGAAACATTAATGGATTAAATTAAAGAAGGAAATAACAAGATTTTTTTTTTATTTCTTAAAACTAGACGGAGCCAAGGTATTGAACAGACGACGAATACAGCAATACCAAACATACATATATATATAATATATATGTGTGTGTGATATATTACACGACAATACAAAATTTATCGAAGACCAACTTTAAGACGAGAATAAGAACAACAAAAATATCAGTCAAAGATAAATAAGACCAGCAAGAAAAATAAATATCAGGCATGTCAGACGATAGAAACCACCACCACCATCAGAAACCTCCGCATGCATGTATATGTACACCGACTAGCCATGTTCCTCGGCCACGAAATGCATTCATCCTGTACCGCCAGCACCACCATTCAATCGTTGTTGCAGAAAATCCTGGCAAGACAAACCCAGAAATTTCCAAAATTATAGGCGAAAAATGGCGTTCGTTACCGCAAAATGAAAAAGATGTGTGGATCCAGCTCGGCGACGAGGAAAAAAAATCGCATCTGGTTCGGTTCCCTGATTACAGGTATCAGCCGAGGAGAAATAACAAGAAGGGGTCCCAGCCAACGATCTGTCCAGTGTGCAAAGGTATAACACCAGCGGGCCAGCAGCAGCAGCAACAACAACAACAGCAGGCTCAGCAGGCTCAACAGCAAGCTCAGCAACAGTCCCATCACCAGCAGCCGCACCAACAATACCAACAGCATTCAGCAAGCGCTGCTAATTCTCCAACTGGTTCGAGTCCCTCTCCACTACCGCAGCAGAGGTCTCATTCAGCCACGTCCTCGCCTTACCAGGGCCATCAAGAGCTGTTTTATAGGCCGCCAGGGTCTATGCCTGTATATTACCCTCACCAGCAACAACAGTCTGGGCCAAATCCGTATTATAGATTCTCGTTACCAATACCGGGCCAACAGATACCTCACCCTCCACCTCCACCACCACCGCAAGGACATCAGATACCAGGTCCACCACATCATCATCCTCCTCATCCTCCTCCTCCACCACCACCTCCAGGAGGAACTCCAACTGCTAGTACCTCTGGAGCTTCAGTAACCTCACCGCATCCCCACCAACACCCACATTCAAATCCTCATCACCATCATTTCCCTCAGCCTCAACCGTTACCTCCACCGCCTCCACCACAATCAGGTTCAGTATCCCAAGGTTACGAAAAACAAGGCTCTACTTCATCAAATGCGAGCTCGTTAAGACACATGAGTGGAGGGTCCACATTCAGCTCCATCAGCAGCGCCAGCAGCAGATCTGGATCTAACGCAATGTCAAGATCAAGCATGAGCTCAATTGCCTCGCCTTCTGATCTAAACCTGCCCAGGCCCCAAGAGCTCCCACCACTGAACACCCAGGGGATGAGATCACCAGTGACCACTCCACCTCTGAGTGACTATAGAAAAGGAGCTGCTGCTGCACACTCTCCAAGTGCCAGTGGTTCTTCGCATCCTTGGCCCTTCAACTCCCCAGTGGATAGCCCAAAGTCTCCAGCATCGCCAGCCGCATCATCGACCTCCACCCAGCCGCCGCACACTACTACTCATCAAGCAACGACTACTCAGCACCCTACCACTCACTTCCATTCTCATTCGCATTCACATTCTGGCTCTGCAAATCACCACCCTCCACCAGGTCCTCTGAGTACACTGCAAGAAGAGGAGTACCGGCAGAAAAAGCGTAGAACCTCAAGCTACCACGACCCATTGGGCCCTGCAGTACGTGGTGAACGGTACCAGTCGGCAATTGCTTTAGTAGCTCAAGGTGGAAGCTCAGGTAGCAATAGTGGCCAACATCAGACTACTCACCATCCACTACCGCCAATCGCTGATTCAAACAAGCTGACAGTTCGCGAGAAAGCGGACATCCTGTCAATGATGTGCGAATCGACCAGAACTGAAAACAAGCTGATCGCTATCGAGGGCTCTGATAAAGAACTAATTAAGCGTGTGTCCATTCAATTGGGACAAAAATTGGATAGCTCCTCCTGTAGCGGCTTGTACTGTTCGGAATTGGTTCAGCAAAAGCCAGCTAGTCTGACCACAAACTATGCCGTGAATATGTGGCGATTGTCATGCTTACACCAGCTGGTTTCCGACATCAAGCAAAAATACACATTACTTGGAGGCTACCTAATGGACATAGCAGATGATCTAGCTGCTGCTCACCAGATGACCACTTGGGGCTACCGAGACCGATGGGTCAACGGCATTAATTTATTGCAGGGGCTGCGAGGACCAGATGTACTGGTCTATTTGCAAGAACCAGGTGGTTTGGCTACGCAGGGTGAGGTCACAGTAGCAGAACTCAAAGGAGGTGTAAAAATGCTGATTATAATGGCTGGGGAAGAAGAAGACAAGATCATCGATAAGATATATGATGTTGTAAAGTAGTGTTAATTTCATTTATTGTATCATAGCGATAGAGAGCGTTAGCTGAAGTCGCGCCTTTTAATGTTAAACGTGAGTTCTATTTTATAACCTAGTAGTGCGTACTTAGAGATGGGATGGTCCCAGTATGTACCCGTGTCTAAAGAGCATGACCTTATCTTCGTGATGTGATACAACAGATCACAGAAAGTCTACAAATGGCATGGACTACAGCATACATATCTTACAGTGCCACTGAGTTGATACTAATGTACCTACCATTTCAGGAATTCAGAGACTTAACGTAGATTCAGGTCCGGTGGGGAAAAAACCTGACCGAGGTGGCACTCTCAGACTGTACCAATACAAGACCTGAAATCACGCTCATATTCCCCCGCATTTTTTTTTTTTTTTTTTTTTTTTACTTTATAAATATTGAATGGTCCTCGCCCGCTATTAAAAGACTCCCCACAATACTATACCGAGAGGAATTTTAAACCACAAATTATAACCATGAAGACATACGTAGTTGGTGTCGGTCTGTCAAACTTTGTCAAACCCCGTGATTTGTTCGGCTATGAAGAAATGGGGTTGGAGGCAGCTGTAAAGGCCCTGGTCGACTCTGGCTTAACATACGACGACGTTGAAGCTGCCTACACAGCTTATTGCTATGGTGATTCCACATGCGGCCAACGGGTGCTATACCAACTAGGTATGACAGGAATTCCTGTCACTAATGTGAACAATAATTGCTCCACAGGTTCTACAGCCCTTTTCAACGGCCGAACACTGATTGCAAGTGGGTCTGCAGATTGTGTCCTATGTTTGGGGTTCGAGAAAATGGAACGAGGCTCCTTGCAGTCAAAATGGTCTGACAGAGTCAACCCTTTGGACAGATTTCTGCAGATAACAAATGATACAGTGGGTATAGCTGCGGCTCCATTCGCCTGCCAATTATTTGCTAACGCTGGGAAGGAATACATTGACAAAAATGGTGGAGATTACGACAGCATGGCAAAAATTGCAGAAATAAACCACAGACATTCCGCAAAGAACCCCTATTCCCAATTCAAAGATGTCTATACGTTTGATCAAATCAAGAACTCTCCAACTGTATACTGTGCTGGACAAGCGGAACAAGACTCCAAGTATAACGCGACTAAACTCCAAGCATGCCCTACTTCTGATGGAGCTGCAGCAGCTGTCTTGGTTTCGGAGAAGTTTTTGCGGCTGCACCCAGAGCTCCAGTCTAATGCAATTGAGATTTCAGGGCAAGCAATGACCACAGATACTTCAACTACTTTCAACAAGTCGGCTATCAACTTGGTTGGGTTTGACATGGTGCGGCGCGCCGCACGAAAGGCGTTTGACCAAGCAGGAATCACAGCTAAGGATGTTCAAGTAGTTGAGCTCCATGACTGCTTCTCTGCCAATGAGCTGGTTTCATTGGATGCCCTCGAACTTTGTGAGCCAGGAAAGGCGTCCAAGCTTGTGATGGATGGTGATATCACATATGGTGGCAAGTATGTAGTGAATCCGTCCGGGGGATTAATATCTAAGGGCCATCCATTAGGGGCCACTGGATTGGCGCAATGTGCAGAATTAGTATGGCATTTGCGAGGATGGGCAACTAATCGAGCAGTGCCCAAATGCCGAAATGCGTTACAGCATAACATTGGCCTCGGTGGTGCAACGGTTGTCACGATATACAAGCGGCCAAACGGCTCCATAGCTCCTATGAATCTTTCCTCAACTCATATTGATGGAAGGACTCGATTGGGATATAATCCAGCAACTGAGTCCCACCCTATCAACATGGGTATGGTAAAGTCTGTGAGATCTAAGCAAAATCATTCTGATTTCATGCTTCAAGGAACCCGGGTTAGTAACGAGGCTAGTCTATAATCATACTGTTATAAGGCTATCTAGATAGTACAGGGATATTATTTTTAAAACTAGTATGTACTACTTGTGATCTATAACTACAGAAACAAGACCGTTCTTGCCTTTATTCATCTTCATCCACCGCCCAAGACGCATCTCCTTCGACACAGCCGCATATAGCCCAATGGTCTCTTTGTTACGAGGGCCCTTTTCTACCGTATCAATTCTGTTAATAATACCTTTGATTCCAGGAATAGCTCCCACCAAAGCAAAATTTCGCTGGTCCTGGCTCAACTGCCATACTTTGATCTCACCAGAATATGATCCCGTGTAAAATACATCAGAATATGGAATAGCGTGTATACTTGTAATATGTCGCGGTAGCCCACCATTATCCTGTTTGTCATCTCGGCCATGTGCCTCCTTCTCGATATAAACTGGTTTTTTCTTCTGTAAAGACCAGAGAGATATGCTACCATTGTCGCTACCAGTGACAAACAATTGGTCATCGATCATGGAGCAGCAGTCTATGCTTCCTTCCATTACATTTACTTTAGAGCCTCCACCACCTCTAAATGTCAATCGAGATTCTTCTGTGATCTTCCATAGAATGGCAGTACGATCTCGCGACCCCACCGTAATACACCGTTCCTGACCCAACGCAGCTATATCTGCTACTTGGTCCTGATGCCCAAACAAGATTTCGACTTGAGCAAGTTGATCTAGGTTGTATGTACGCACTTTCAAGTCCGCACATGATGCATATAATTCATTGGTACCTCTTCTGAATGCAAGTCCCATCACTACTCCTTTTTTATCTCTAGTGTCAAACTTTTTCACGAAAGACAGATCCGAGCTCCAAACAATAATCTTTTTGTCCCTGCCACCGGTCACTACGTATTTCCCATCTGGACTTGTAGCTACGCAAAGGATTTCTGCTGTGTGGCCCTCATATTCGGACTCGCCTTCTCCTCGCTTATGGCGATTGCCCCTTACAAATTTCACTTGTCGTGGTTTGAAGGATTTGGAAATGTCCCACTTTGTTAAATACAGATCTTTCGATACAGTGAAAGCGTGGGGGTATCTTGTTGCCACAGCTGTTATTCCGTATGCCTTTGTCTGATGCAAATTTACTGTGTTTGAAGCTCTCGGTATGTCGAGTTTGTCTGCTAAATATCGATAAACACGACCTTGATGCTCTGCAACATCTTCTTTTAATCGTGCTGCGATGATTTCTCGATCTAAATCTGCAGCATCAAACCCTTCATACTCAAGCTCCTGTGTGACGTTTTCCAGATAGTCTTTTGCTAGTCGTCTTCTTTTATCTGCTTCAGTTTCATTTTCATTTTCGAAAAAGTCCCCATCTTCGTCGTCTTCTTCGTCATTATCAACATCCATCTCATTTTGACTCAAATCGCTTTCACTTGTGATATCTTCGTCCCTATTATTTTTTGAAGGCTTATTACGGTCATTTCTGGGTGCTAATTGTGTTCTATTAGTTGACTTTCTTTTCCGTTTTTTGCTAAAGAATGAGTCTGCCATTATATATAATTTGTTTGATGTCTATATGCTATGAACTGAAAAAGTCTAGGAGGAAAAAAAATTTCGTTGATCTTTTCAGCACTTTGCGCCCGCGGGTGTTCGAAAAAAAAAAGTTTTCCGCCGCACGGTATCATTTCCATAGCAACTGGGATCCGCCGCACAAGAGTTATTACTACAGCAACAAGCTTAATCCACCTGGTTTGAAAACTATCCTGCTAAACAGACTTGGAATCAATAGAATGAAGAGGCAAAAGCACACTCTATCACTATTACCTTTCTGCTTTTTTTCTTTGATAATTTTATTATTGTGATTGTTAAATAGGCTCATATAATAACCAGCGTTGAAACTCAAGTCCTCCCAACTGCTATGTATTCCAATTTATCGCGGGCTTATGCATACTGCGTCACTAATGGGCCCCAAAATAGGTGACTCAGGAACACAAAGTCGTTTTCAGTAACAGCCTCTTCGGCCTCCTCTTTTTTTTTTTTTTTTTCCCTCCCCTGGCCCTGTGGCCCATGGATTATCTGTACGTGTCCCCTTAATCCATCCCATTGCCGGAAAAAAATATACAGGTAAATTAGTCGTGACATTTCATTACAAAAGATTACAGGATTAGTGGTAGAATAGTTGTGCTAGTAAACATAATTGGTAGTTGTGGTACTACCGAGTGGTGATGTTAGTAGTAAGATACTACTGGCTAGAGGAGATGAGTATTATGGGACAGACCTCAGTTTTTCCTCTAACTCATGGATTTCGTTATTGATTTCACGAAGCTCTGCTTGTATCCTCGAAATTGTTTCTAAACTAGTTTGATCTGTTACTTAGATATTTTGTTAGCTTGACGATTGTATTTCAAAATAATACTTACCTCTTCGTCCTTGTAGAGTTGCTATAATTGTTTCTCCATCCGATCTTTCTTTCTTGAGTTCTGTTAGTGTTCGATTGAGACTTGGGATCACAGTTCTGATGTCTTCGACATGTCGTTCTGTCATTTAAAAGTCTTTTCCTTTCACTTTTGTTTTTTCCGAAAAATTATAAATATATTGATAATAAAAGAAAAAAAAATAACTCGGAAAAAAAAACAGAAAGAGAATAGGAGAATAATTAATAAATAAAGAGGAGAACTAAATTATTTTAAGAATTTTAAAGGAATAAATGAGATTCAATAAACCAGTTGTTAGAGCCGATGAAGAAGATGGTGAGGAAAAAGAGAACGAGAGTGAGTAGGAAAAAAATAAAGAGAATTTCCTAAACACGCAATTTTAGTCGATCTGATACCTGAAACGCTGTGGGTTCAAAAACAAGAATTTAACTATGTAGAGCTTGTTAATTCAATCAGGTTTCCAAAGCATATATCGACCTGGCAGGAAAAAAAAAAAAAAAAAAAAAAAAAAAAAAAAAAAAAAAAAAAAAAAAAAAAAAAAAAAAAAAAAAAAAAAAGGAAAGAAAAGAAAGAAAGAAAGAAAGGCAAGAA
Source organism: Blastobotrys attinorum (assembly GCA_030564265.1). Lineage (NCBI taxonomy): Eukaryota > Fungi > Ascomycota > Dipodascomycetes > Dipodascales > Trichomonascaceae > Blastobotrys > Blastobotrys attinorum. The sequence continues at coordinate 59,906 of JAJLUM010000055.1, forward strand.
GGATGGAACTTGCGTATATATACCTGTCAATTTTGGATTGTATGTATACTAAATTTTTCCCGTTTATTCTTGAAGCTGGAAATGAATACAGTTTCGATAGTAAGGTACTTTGGCACACACTCACACACTAAGTCCGGTGTTATGCAGCTAAGCCCCGCTGCACATCTTCTCAGACAAAATCCCATTAGGTTTCATCCTGAATTCTCGCATCCCCCTGCTGTTGAATACGTCTCTGGTCACTGTTAGGTCCTGGAATTCTACCAAACAGACACGGCATATATTGGGTCGAGCGGTACTAATTTTAACGGGATCGTCAGGTTTCTTTTTTCTTGTTCCTGAGTTACAAAGCATAAGGTTATTCCTATCTGGGTAAGCCCATCGGCATATGTAAAGTGTTTTTTACTCTCCTGCTGAAAGAATTTCAAAAATAGAACTTCGCGGTCTCAATCGGCTAAGTGGACTAGTGAAGCAGACAAAAAAAGTGAAAGGGGTAGGGGCCACTCTCTGTCAGGGGTAATATGAATTATTGTACCTGGCCTAGCCAATAGGAAAAAAAGAAATATTGGTCAAACCTGGTTCTCTAATTCTGATCGCGAACATGGGCATTTTGCTTATTCTTTGCTGTGCCCCAAACTTGACACGATAGGTATAGATAGTATCATGTACTCCAATGTTGGATCTACTACACTAACATATGAGCAGATAGAGTGGTTCTATCCAATAATGCTTCGTTGGAGCTCCCTCATGTGACTTCTCAAGATGGGCCAATTAGATTTACGTCATTACTTCGTGCGGTGGGTCATGCTGACTGAGCAGTCAAGCTGGAGCCGCACCAAGGCCAGGTGAGACATTGGTGCCCACTAATGGGATAAGATAATAACTAGGAAATCAGCTTGGCCTATTGTTCAGTGAGACAGACATATGAAGGACCGGTAAAAGAAATAAAGAAAAAAAAATGCAAATGGTCATTACTATAGTCATCAAGAAATCATTATAAAATCGTTAAAACAACAGATATTAGGTATCTGTACCTACACCAAACTTGGCTCTAGGATCTCATTCGGCTTCGCTTGAGAGACTTCTCTTCTTTCATTAACTGCTCCTTAGCTATAACAAGCTGATGGTTCAGCTCCAGTAACTGACACTTTATAAAATCATCATGAGGACGTCTATAATGTGCATCCTCCAGTTTGACTTTCTGAATCTTGTAATAGTCCAAACTACGACGTAGCTTGATAATTCTGCTTTCCCATGGAATATCTATTGGTGGCGACATGTGTTTCTGTAGTTGCTTGTATGGTGTTAGGTTTTATCTACTGACACAAGATTGTAGCAGATGTTGTCATACTTATATCGGATCATGATCAAATAAATTTGGCTTCACAATAATAAACGGTCGGAATTAAACGGTCTTGGACCATGTCATGTGCCCCCCTCCGGCTATCATCGCTTTCACTTATTGCCCCTTCAGGGAGCTTCTCCCCCACACGTAATACCTTTAGGTCTCTAGCACATCTCCAGCAGTACCGCTACCTTCAAAGCTTCATCACCATCTTTCGCAGCCAGATGACGTAATTGCTCCCTCAACTGCCTCACAAGGTACGCCTGTACACTATGAACACGATCGCTCTGCTTTTCAATGAAAGGACAGGATGGATATTTCTTCAATATCAAAAACGACTTAGCCATCTCCTCTACACTCTTACCGCTGACAGCAAGACCTTTTTTACTGCTTTGGTCAACCCAAAGTTCCAAGTCTGTCAGTCTTTTGGAGTATATAATTAATTTTTTGACATGATTCTGCATAGTTATCAATTTCTGCTTTTGGGCTATCAGCTGACTGATATCGGACCCATTCTTATTCAAATTGGCCTGGACTTTGACCACTTGGCGTTCAAAAGATAATACTTCCATCTTAACATCTTGAACTTTAGACTCGCCACCGGATAGAGATTTTCCTAACCCCACAAACTCTCCATAATCTTGATTAATAACATCAATCAATTCGACCTCTAAAACTTGTTTCCAATGCCGTAGTTGTTTTTGTAGGTCTTCCAGTGTTTGGTATTTGTGGTATTGATACAGGAACTCATCAACCTTGAACGGATCCGTTGAGAATGCCTCTCTAGTTATAGGTATTGCACTCGGTAATTCCATTATGGCAGAATTTTTTGTGTTAAAGAATATGTTTATGTATAATAAATGTGCATATATATATATATCACACGTGTGGAGTTGAACCGCTTTAGAAACCTGGTGGGAAAAAATTAAATTTATTGGGACAGCGTTTAACTAGCGCTGTGCCGGTACCAGAACTGTTTATGGCCCAGAAAAAAAAAATCGCGTTCGCGACCTAATTAATCCTTTCTTCTACGCGACACTAATTGAAATTTAAACATCCAATAATAATAAAAATGAAGAAGTTAAATCTACCACCAACTGAGATATATCCTCATGTGGAAGGTCTAATTCGTCTGGCTTATACCTCTGATGGTGAATATATTATAACTGTTGCAGGTGATGGATACGCTAAACGATACAAAATCGGCTCTCCTGATGAACCACTGACTGTAGATCAGAATGGTGCCAAAATCACGTCAGTCGCAACAACCAAAGAACTCTTCGTTACGTGTAACGATGAATGTAGCGCTACAGTCTATAGCGTAAAAGACATGACTCCAGTAAATACAGTACTCAGATCCTCGTTACCATTGAGAAATGTCGCGTTCAGTCCAGATCAAAAGTGGATTGCGGCATGTGGAGATGACAGCACTGTCAAACTCGTAGAAGCATCGGATATTCTCAACTCATTCCAACTACCAGACCACCCTGAGGGTGTTTTGTCTCTTTCATTTCATCCGGATGGTAGGTTTATTGGTACTACTTGTAAAGATGGCTCAGTGCGAATCTATTCATTATCATCACAGTCACCTGACATGACAAGTATCGTTCCGGATATGCTACCTAAGCTAGACAGTGAAAGCGCATTCACGGGAATTGCGTGGCATCCTAATGGTAATATGTTTGCTGTTCAAACTAAAAGCAAAGATATTGCGATTATTTCTGGCGACGAGTGGGAAAAAACTGATCTCAAGTTCAAAGATCATCACACGGGGTTTATCACCGACGTCAAATGGAGCCCCAATGGGAAATACCTGGCTAGCTCTGATGCTAACAGGCTGATTATCTGGGACTCATCTGACGGGACTGCTATAGCTCAATGTACATCTCCGGATCCTATTACATCGATTGCTTGGGATCCTTCAAAAGACGCCATTACATTCGCTACTGAGGGCCACGTAATGTACACGCTTGAAAGCCCTGTTGATGATACAATCCTATCTAGTACCCTCAGTGGTATAGGTAGTAGGGCTGAGGGGATGGTGAACGGAAATGGTTCTACTGAGAGGAAACAGGGAAGTGCTAGCGTCGCCAGTTATAACGGTGATAATGAAGCCCTGAACGATGACAACGACGAGGATATGCTAGGAAAAGAGGTCGACGATTTGCTTGATGACTTTGTCGAGGATGATGATAATGCAGGATATGCAGAAAAACGAACATCCTCTAGCAGACAAGATGGCCATCACCCAGCAAATAAGAGATTCAAGTCTGCTCAAATGTCACTTGACTCGATAGAAGTACTACACTCTGGAGCTACTCCATGGCGCAATGGAAGGAGGTACTTGTGCATGAACTCTGTTGGTTACATTTGGTCAGTGTCTCAAGATACCCATAATACAATTACAGTAACATTCCACGATAAGGGAATGCATCGTGAGTATCATTTCACTGACTATAACAAGAGCTACATGGCCAGTTTATCGGAAGACGCATGTATATGTGCTAGTGAAAAGTATGCCTCACTACAATTCCACCGGGGTAACAGACAAGATAACTGGGAATATGAAGTTGCTGAAGGAGATTCCATTCGTGCTGTATCTATATCTGACCGTGTGGTGGTGATCTGTACTACCAGAGGGTTTGTTCGGGCATTTAATATTTATGGGACACCATTGTCGGTATATCGTCATTCTCGAGATCCTTTGGTTGCAGTATCAACTTATAAGGGGTATATCATGCTCGTGCGATCAAACAGCATTGGTCAGTATACATGTACAATTGAAAGCCAGAGTCAAGTATATGTTAAAGATGAGCCGTTGGATATTGCACCGGGCCAAGTGTTGGATGCAGTCTTCTTCTCTGATAAGGGAGATCCATGCATTTACGACGACGGGGTACTACTAGCTCTAGCTAATTGGAAAGAGCCATTGCAGTCTCGATGGGTGCCATTGCTGGACACTCGTGATTTGAGTAATAACAGTAACAATAATTACTGGCCAGTTGGGGTTGTTGACGATGAATTCCAGGCAATTATTACCAGAGGCAGTGACAAATACCCTATGATACCACTTCCTGTATTTGAACAGTTTGAGTTGCGAGTGCCAAAGGATCAGTCCACACAACCCGAGGAACAAGAGTACTTGACCAAGAAGGCATTGTATGACTTGCATCCAGAGAATGACCAGCTTTCCGTGGAACTCGATCGATTTTTACTGAAACAATTGAATGTCTGGTGTCAAAAAACTACAAAATCTATGGGTATTGTTCAATTACTTCGTAATTCCAACGCATTAGACATTGCCAAAAAGATTGCAATTCACCACGATAATATTCGTTTGGCAGAACGAATCGAGGAATATAAAGATGCATAAATATTATATATATTACCTACTAAGGTTCTGATGTTTTTTTTCTTCAATAGCTTCAGATTTTTCCCGACTGTTTTTCTTTCATAGTTTACAATACACCGTTTGCCTTAGCTTCCTTCAATGCCTTCAGCGAGGCTTGATCTTCATGGTTAGGTCGCATCAATGGCTTCTCTCGCAAATGTACAGGTTGCTCACCCTGTGGGGTACCTGGAATCTTCTTTTCCAAGTTGAGCTTATTGAAAACACAGTTGTTCAATAATTTTTCTGCTGGCCGGCATCCATAAAAGTCGTGGTTATTTTGCTCCATACACTTCCAGTGCAGTCGGAATTCCTCCAAGCAATGCTTATTCAGATCCTCCAGTACGCTGATTGCGCAACGGGTTACTCGTCTACCTTCTTTTAGACAGTCCAGTTCACCGTTACCCTTGGATTCTTTTTTACACAACATGTAGTCGTCATTGTATGGAAGACATCGAGCTCCAATAAAAAATGAAGCAGACTTTAGAGGAGCTGAGGAGGAGCCTACCTCTGGGACATCTGGGATGTCAGAAGGCATTGGGGTTGTGTCGATGACTGCTGCATGAGCATTCACTGCTTCTCTTCCAATAGACATTTCTGCTGTATATGTGTGATGAGAGGGGGGTTGTTCTTTTTTCCGTTCGAGGTGGTTGTTGAATTAATGTGTGGTTTGGAAGAAAAATGAGAAAAGACAGAAAAATGATTGGTGGAGAATTTTTGCGTGGTAATGTGTGAGTAGTTAGTGGTAAATATTGATGGTGGTGATTTTTCTTTCTTCCCAACGGGTATATATTTCTTTTGAACTAATACTGCGCGTGTGGAATAGCCCTACAGTGTCGAAAAAAAAATATCACAAAATCGAAACCTTCTCCGACTATCACGAGAAATCGCATAAACCATGTCAACGTTTGGACAGCAGCCATCTTTCTCATGGGGGAAACAGTCTGATAATCAGTCGCGTATGATGCCCCAGAATAGCTTTGGGGGATCACAAATGAATAGTTCACAGCAACAACAGCAACAGTATCAGTTACAACAACAACAGCAGCAGCAGCAACAACAACAACAACAACAGCACAATTTCAGCCCGTCGGTTGTTGACCAATTGGCTAAAATTAAGGAATCCTGGGACCCTCAGTCACCTCAATGTGCATTTCAATACTACTTTTATAATAAGGTGCCTCAGGACCAGGCACTGCTTTACACAAAACCACAAGGACAAGACCAAGATAAATGGGACAAAGCCATTGCGTCGCGTCCAGATTCTTCGAGCGTCCCTGTGTTAGCAGTTGGGTTCAATGATTTACAGAAACGAGTTGCACAGCAGGAGACACAGGTGGCGACCTATAGACAGCGGATGCATGAGGTGAACAACAAACTGGACGAGTTGAGTACTCGACATGATTTGCACACCACGGTGAAGATTGTGGAAATGAAAGCGCGTCATGCTAAGTTGGTACACCAGACACTGAGCCTGGCAGTAAAGATCCAAATTTTAAAGAACCGTGGCTACGTTCTGCGGCCAGATGAAGAAGTTTTAAAGAAGAATTTAGAAGCATTGAATAAACGGATTGATGACCCTGCTGTTTTTGGACGGATCAATGAGGTCTGGGCTCGAATGTCTGTATTGAGAGAGAAGGCTCGAGCTCTGAGCAATAATACAGAGGCCGCCAGTGATCCTCGTGTTAATCTTGATTGGGAGCGTGATGATGAGCAGTTGGAGAAGCTGGCTAAGATTTTGAAGGCGCAACAGACTGGAATTGCATATTTGGCTAAGGTTTTGAATACGGACACTGATGATGTGGAGGAGCTGATCAAACAGCTAGAGAAGAGATCAAAGTAAGGGATAGTGGCGAGTGGTGAGCCTTTCGTGATCAACGGCTAATGACTAGTGCTTAGAGACTGGTGATTAGTGGTCGTTGAAGGATATTAAGAATGGCACTACGTGTATTTGCGCTGGGTGCGGATAGTAACCAATATAATGATAGGAGTAGAAAAAGAAGAGAGGAATTGTAGAAATATTTATAATTTTTGAATGGTAAACCAAAGAAAGAAGATAGGACCAGGAAAGTTAGACGTTTTTGTGGTGGTGATTAATTAATCTCAAGTGATAAAAGCGAAAGCGCTTGATTTGAGCCGCTTCCCATTCCGTTGGGCCATGCTATTAGCAAGTGAGTTTGAACTGTAGATGACTAGTGATACCTAAACCGAGCGTCATTACAATTGTACACGGTAAGTTGGTCAAAGTAGCTACCTGACATATACCAGTTTAAAACTACTGATCCCTAGATCACACAGATTGGATGTCTAAATCGCCAAATACGGCCGTTTAATGCTTTAATGCTAGAATTATAAATTATAAAATAGTAAGAATAAAGAAAAAAAAAAGGTTAAACAGACTAAAAAAGACCCAAAAACCCTTGTAGTTCCTTACTAGCTTTTTCCTCCGCCTTGCTAAACCGCTCTCTATCAGTACCTTCCTTAGGCACTTTCATAGAGTCAGCAAACTGCTTATCCCGTACTTGAGTGATTGTATCCTCATTTCTGCTCATAAACTCCAAAGTCAGGTTGTAATGCTCAATGTTATTCGTATCAACGAGCCTCTGCTCCAGATCTGAGTAGCCCGTTTTGTTCCCAACCAGTGTCCCATACCTGAATATGTGCCCATCCTGATCTTCGAAGTCGCCGTACCCTCCTTCGTCCTGCCTATTTTGATCATGAAATGTCATTTTAATCTTGTTTAGCCGCATTTTTGTGACGGGACATTGCTGCTGGTGATAAGATACTAGTGGGCTGAGCGATGCAAAATGGTTATACACCACCATGCCATCTGTAAGTGTTTTGGGCGTTGGTTCAATTTTGTACTGCACTTGAACGCATTTACTCAGTAAAGCTTTTAATGATTTAGATTTGAACATTTGACAACCAAGAAATAAAGATCTGTGTTATGGCTATCTACAAGAATTATTAGAGCGACGGTGGGAAAAAAAATTAATAAATGGTTAAATTTTATTTTTGAGTAATATGTACAATTTTAAAATCGGCCCTTGACAAGTTCCAAGGCGAATGGAGCTGATATACAGTGTTAGTAGGGGCAATTTCTTCTGATTTTCAACAGAACATCACATACCTGCCCACAAGGTAATAGCAGCATAGACTGCAGTCTTGATAGTATTAGTGGCTTGTTGATTAGCCAACTGGATTTCTTCTTCTGATGGTCCGCCTCCAAACATTTTTGTTGTTAAGTGAACAGAAGAAAAAAAAAATTTATTCTCTCCCAATTCACGTCTAATTATTCAACCACCACCGCTGGGTCCGACCACCGAATATACGTGCCATATATACATATCGAGAGAGAGAGTGTGTGTGTGTGTGGATACATCTAAATTATTATTATTATTAGAAATTGTGACCTGAACACAAATTCTCACATATATACACAATGAGTAAAGAACACGATGAAGATGCTCTTTCAGACCTGGATGAAGAACAGGTACAAGAGCAGCACGATGAACAAGATCAAGGACAAGGAGCCGAACCCTTGAGACGAAGAAATGAAGTCGAGTTTGACGAGGAAGACTCTGATAAAGAAGTCCCAGAAGAAGAAGAAGACGAAGCAACAAAACACCGAAAAGAGATAGAAAGACGGATGGATGAGGCTCTGAAAACAAACAGAAAGAAAAAACGAATAGGCGAAGACGATCTGGAGCAGATGCAAGATGAAAAAATGGCCCAGCTTCGTGAAAAAATGCATAACGCAGCAGTGCAAGATGCTGAGTGCATTCGAAACGGTACTTCTGCTACTCACAAATTGTCTTTACTGAACGAGGTCAAGCAGGTGCTGCAAAAAAATAACCTCGCAGATTCCATCCTGGATAATAATATGCTAGAGGTGATGCGAATGTGGCTAGAGCCTCTGCCGGATGCCTCTCTACCAGCATTTGCAATCCAGAAGGAGCTATTTGCCGCTGCTGAAAGACTGCCAATCAAAAGTATACATCTACGAGAATCTGGACTGGGGAAAGTGGCCCTATTCTACCAAAGGTCGAAACGTCCTCAACTCGAGATCAAGCGGCTGGTAGACAGGCTGATCGGAGAGTGGACTCGACCTATCATGGGCCGGTCTGACAACTATCGAGACAAGTTTGTAGCTACTCGAGACTACACACCTGGGAATCGAACTGGGGCTACATCTTCTAATGCTGTAAGCATCCCTAGCCAGCGAAGCGGTGCGGCTTCTGTACAGGAAGAAGCCGCACGACGAAGAAATCGAGCTCATATTCCTACTGCTAGAGCGGTCCAGTACGACGTTGCGCCTCGTAATATTGTGACTGCAGCTTCTCATCAGCAGAGAGGAGCTGATGATGGGCTCAAGTCGCTGAGGAAGAAACTGCAGCAGCGGAATGTTAAGGGGGCTACGTCTAAGAGCAAGAAGTTGGATCTGGATTAGAAATAAAGCTTGTCATGCTATCTTTGTCTTAATTCTCTCACTAGCGGTGATCATATATAGTCCAATATATCTACTTGTTTTTGTGTTCAATACACTTATTAATCTACTTGCCATGATGGTAAAGGTTCAAATGTGTTTAGTATCGCAGGTGTTTCCAGTATCGCAAAACCAAAAACCACTACCAAGAGGAGCCTCCTTCCAATGAATGATCTCTTATTACGGCACATTTATCCGTTGGATCCCACATTTGGAATCAAGGCTAACCTCGCTTCGAAGCCTACATAAAATGCACTCATGCATCGACGACGACGGTCTAGAAGGCCACCTTTGCCCAAAAAAAATCGAAACGCCGAAACGCCGTTATCTGAACCGCCGAAACGCCGAATCGAAAACCATCGCCCTCAAGTAGCATTTCACGTATTTGAACGACTTGCTAGTAGTGCTGTGAAATCAAGCACAGGGAAATCGAACCCTTTAGATCCATTGGCATAAAGACAAGAATCACATCGTCCAATCAGCTCCCTAATCCAGCGGCCCAACAGCTCCGCAAACATTCGGGCCATGCTGTCCTGGCTCTCTGACGGCCATGATAAGTTAATCTGCTCTATCTTGTCGGAAAACTTGACCATTTGCTCCCTCAAGTCTGTAATCACTTTCATGCCAGAGCTTTCCCAATCTATTTTCTTCATCGCCAGATTTATGGTTTCTGCAATCTGAACTGCGTACGTCATAAGCATCAGGACGTCGGACGGGTTAATATGCTCCTCGTAGATTCCTGGAGAACCAACAATTATGTTAACTGTAGATGCAAAGAACTTGATTGTTATGTTCAAGCTGTAGACAATTTTCTCGACTCTGAAATCTTGGTGTCCCAGCTGGTTCTTCAAGTACAGCATCTGCTCACACATGCTGCGAAACTGCGGTATCCAAACCACAGATTGCTTAACTTTGTCAAACTCAACGTGCCTGTTTTCGTATTCTCCGGCACTTCTACCACCGTCGAGCTTCGTTGCACGCCGTTTGATTATGCTGAATTCACAGATGGTGTCCAGTTGATGACATCTCTGGCATTTTTTCAGGCCGGCGTCGTATATACATTTCAGTTTCTTCTCATGGCAGATGTCGCAGGCTTTTCGGATCTTTGGCATTTGGTTCGTTTATCACACTGACTCCAAACGTATAGAAAGTTTGGAACACAAAATCTTCCGTCCAATGATTTGGTAGTATATAAGTAATCTGGCCAACTCTTGGGGTATTCCGAGAGTTTTTTTTTTTTTTTTTCTATTAGTCTGTTGTTGTAATGTTAACGAAGGCAATGTTTAGATTGAATTAGAAACAGCGCCGTTCGTAGAGTCGGCTTTTAAAGGCTTTCTATGGGGAAAAATATATGTATTTAAGCTCGGAATTAAGATGCCGCTTAGGTCCGAAGAGATGAGTCGAGCGCTTCGCACCAGAGAAGACTGTCATGATGAGTACAAACAGTATATATACATCGAAATTAATAATTATTCAAGAAGCACTATTCCTTTCACAAATTTAGAAATAAAAATATAAAAGCATTGCTTTTAGCTAGCTACCTATGAGGGCCTTATCGAGCCATGTCGATCACAAATCGGTATTTGACATCACCCTTGTGCATTCTGTCAAGAGCAGTGTTGATTTCATCTGATCCAACCATCTCGCAATCTGGTAGAATGTTCTTCTTAGCACAGAAATTGAGCATATCTTGAGTCTGTTTCAAACCACCAGTCAAGGAACCAGTGATCTTACCCCGCTTGAACATCAATGGACCACCGCTGAATTCCACCTTAGTAAGGTTACCGACAATGACAACAGTACCGTCAAGTGCCAACATGTTGACAAACTTGTCAAGGTTGTGCTCATATGGGATAGTGTCAATAATGATATCAAAGTAGTTTGACTTGGACTCATCGTTGATAAGCACATTGTCCGCTCCAAGTCGCTTGCTTTCAGCGACTTTGCTTTCAGATCGAGTGATGACAGTCACTTCAGCACCCATAGCAGCTGCCAATTTTACAGCCAAATGACCAAGACCACCAATACCAGCAACAGCCACCTTTTTACCTGGACCAGCGCCCCACTGGACCAGTGGTTGGTAAACAGTGATACCAGCGCACAAAAGTGGTGCGGCTTTGGATGCATCGAGACCTTCAGGTACGTTCAGGACATATTTCTCGTCAACGACCATGTACTTGGAATAACCACCGAAAGTGTGGCCTCCTTCTTTCAACTCAGTATTGTAGGTCAAAACCTGCTTGCCATTTCGGCAGTAGATTTCGTCTCCCTTGACACATTGGTCGCATTCTCGACACGAATCGACAAAGGTACCCACGGCCACTACGTCACCGACTTTATAGTTGGAGACTTCAGATCCAACAGAGGTAACTTTACCAATAATCTCGTGACCAGGTATAGATGGGTACAAAGTGTTACCCCAATCATTTTTGATAGTGTGCAAGTCACTGTGGCAAACACCACTATAAATAACGTCGAAACCAACGTCAGAAGGTCCGACTTTTCGTCGTTCAAATTCGATTTCTTTGACTTGAGAGCCAACGCTTTCAGTACCCCAACCAATTGTCATTATTTTACTTTATAATTGTTACCTGGAAATTTATTTATCGCTCGTATTTCACTGTAGAGTATTGAAATGACTTTGAAGAAATCTAGCTTTTTATATACTTTTCCACTATATCATATTTTGCCTCTGAATCCGAGTATACCTGAAACATTCTAGCAACTTTTAAGTCTTTTTACACGGATTACTAGAACCTGCTGATAAATCAGAAGCGCTATAAGAAGTGGCATACACACTCCCATCTATTTGCTGGTCACTAGCAACAATTTACTGTCTCGAAAAAAGAAAAAGAACCTGCATGCCTCGCGATGGCTAGAAACCGAAAGGCCGACTAGCCCGCCTGGCAGGTTTCACCATACGTTCCGTTCTAAGACATCTTTCTCGAAAGCTCTTCGCCAATGTCTCAGCTTGGGAATAGAACGGATTTAATATAGGCTAACTAAGCACATGGGTTCGACTGCTAAAATTGACGGACTTTAAAATCGCACTAATAAAATCACTGGCCAACAGCGACTGATTTGTAATCTCATTAACTCCGCTCTGCGGCTTTCTGACTTTAAGATTAACTGGACTGGGTCATTGTAAGGGTATGGCATTTGCTGGATATTGCTTGTGACTAAGATTTCAGCCTATAGCGTTCTCACGATTGCTGGGTTAAGTTAGCCCAGGGAATGTTGTTATCTTCCTCCCCAAATAAGATTTGACTCGTGTTTCTATTACAAATCGAGATTTGATCTAGTCTTTCCCGGTCTCTAAATTCTCTGTAGAAATGAAAGAAAGATTTTACATAGAAATATTATATAGAAATACATTCTTGTACATAAGTTTTCTGGTTGTCAAAACATATAAGACAACGGGACCATAACAAATCCGGAGCCTCCGGCAAAGGCTGATCTCGCTTCTTTGGCAAGACTAGCAAGTCACCTTAATTGGATAGTCCTCCTTCAAGTAGTTATCAGTTTATATTTAAGACATAGTAGAATACACTTAAGCACATACGCGGCGACAAATACTCTTGTCTCTGAGTTGGAATCAATATTAATTTTGAGCTAAGAGCTATATCATCTTTCCCGTTCAAGTAAAACCACTATATCTATCCATGGGATGTATACCTGTTATTGGCTAATATCCAGGAAAAAAATCTATACTTGACCTCTCCCTTACGAAGTCTCTTCAATGCCTCGTTAATTTAAGCAGGTTTGCCAGTTTCACTGTCTTCAACTGATCTACCCCCGAAGTGCCGAACTGCCTGCCTTTTCGATCTTTTCGACGATCTCCAAACAAGCCTACTGCCGAAGCACCGACCTGCTCTAAACAATATTTCATGTAGCTATTTCTCAGGTAGTGCGGTTCCCGGCTCGGGTGAGATGGTCACTAGTCTGCAACCAAGACTTCATTAATTATCCGTTTCAGTAAAACATCTAAACTCAATACATTCCGTATATAGGGAGATCTCTGAGGAGTAATGGCACCTGGCCCCTTTACATTGTTTAGCCTTGTTACGTTGGCTCGAACAATATTAGCCTGGACTTGGTCTTAACGTTTCTCCATTAATTATTTTTTCATGTCCATCACAAACCGGTACTTGACATCACCCTTGTGAAGTCTCTTCAAGACTGTATTGAGCTCACTTGGTTTGACTATTTCGCAATCTGGGTAAACATCCATTTTAGCGCAGAATTTAAGCAAATCACGAGTTTGCCTAGTACCACCAGCAGCAGAACCAGCAATAACACCTCTTTTGAACATCAATGGCCCCCCACTGAATTCAACCTTGGTAATGTTACCAACGTTCGCAATTGTGCCATCCAGTGCTAACATTTCAATAAACTTGTCGAGACTGTGCTCGTAAGGAATTGTATCGACTATAAGGTCGAAGTAATTTGGCTTTTTATCGTCGCCAACCAGAACGTAGTCAGCTCCAAGCCGCTTAGCTTCACTAGCTTTACCCTCAGATCGAGTGATAACAGTCACTTCGGCACCCATAGCGGCTGCTAACTTCACTGCCATATGGCCAAGTCCTCCGATACCTGCAATTGCTACTTTCTTGCCTGGACCAGCACCCCATTCTACCAGAGGCTGGTAAACAGTAATACCAGCACACAGTATTGGTGCAGTTCTGGCCGCATCAAGCCCCTTTGGAAGTGAGTAGACATATTTCTCATCTGTTACTATATCATGGGCATAGCCACCGTAAGTATGTCCACTACCATCCTCAAGTTCAGTATTATAGGTCATTACTAGCTTCCCAGTGCTACAATAGATCTCGTCACCGCTAACACAGGCATGGCATTTTCGACAAGAATCGACAAAAGTTCCCACAGCAACCATTTCGCCAACCTTGAAGTTGGTTACTTTGGCGCCAATTGAGGTTACTTGACCCACAATTTCGTGTCCAGGAACTGACGGATATAGCGAGTTCTTCCAGTCATTGTTGATTGTGTGTAGATCGCTGTGGCAGATACCACTGTAGAGAATTTCGATGCCTACGTCAGTTGGCCCTACTTTACGCCGCTGAAATTCAATCTCCTCCACTTTGCTACCGATATCCTTAGCACCGTACCCAACTGTCATTGTAAATATGTTTTTAAATCCTTTATTTCTTATTATCGAAAATCCTATCAGGACTAGACTAATTGACAGCTTTTCGAACCAGGTCTACATATATATCTTTCTTTATAGACCTGAGACATGTAGCAACTTTTCTCTCACCCGTAGCACTAGAAGCAATTTTGCTCATGTGTCTCCACAATATTTACACCCGGAGCCTCCGGAAGTAGGCATGCACTAAGACAGGGTACACGACGGCTAATTAATCATATGAGATTGCTTCAAGGACTATCCAATTCTAAGATATACAGTTACTGTTTATTCCTATCATTAAATTAAATTAACACGCTCTCATATATGTCCTCTATGGATTACTATTCTTATTTACGTGACATGTCCAGAACAAATCTGTACTTAACATCTCCCTTGTGAAGTCTCTTCAATGCCTCGTTAATTTCACCAGGCTTGACAGTTTCACAATCAGGATAGACATCCTTTTTGGCACAGAATTCAAGCATTTCTTGGGTTTGTTTAGAACCACCAGTTGCAGAACCTACAATTCTGCCTCGCTTGAACATGAGGGGCCCACCTAAGAACTCCACTTTGGTCAACGAACCGACATTGACAATAGTACCATCTAGATCAATCATTTGAATGAATGGAGTCAAGTCATGCTCATACGGGATGGTATCAACGATAATATCGAAATAGTTATCTTTCGATTCGCCTACAAGAACGTAATCTGCGCCAAGTCTTTTGGCTTCAGCTACTTTGCCCTGGGATCGAGTAATCACAGTAACTTCTGCTCCCATGGCTACGGCAAACTTGATAGCAAGATGACCGAGCCCGCCCATACCAGCAACCGCCACCTTTTTACCTGGGCCGCAACCCCATCGCACCAAAGGTTGGTACACGGTGATACCAGCGCAAAGCAATGGTGCGGCTCTAGCAATATCAAGCTTTTCTGGGATTGAGAACACATAGTTTTCGTCGGTGACAATATCGTGAGAATATCCACCATATGTGTGGCCACTGCCATCTTCTAATTTGGAACCATAAGTTAAAACTATTTTTCCATTTTTGCAGTAGATCTCATCGCCACTGACACACATTTCGCATTTTCGACAAGAGTCGACAAACGTTCCTACCCCGGCCATGTCTCCAACTTTGAATTTAGAGACGTTCGAGCCAACAGAAGTAACTTTGCCAATGATCTCGTGGCCTGGGACAACCGGGTAGATTGCGCTCCCCCAGTCGTTATTTATGTGGTGGAGGTCTGTGTGACAGATGCCACTGTATAAGATTTCAATCTTGACATCAGATGGGCCAACTTTCCTTCGTTCAAACTCAATTTGTTTGACTGGGGCTCCGACGCTTTCGGCTGCGTATCCAATTGTCATTCTTTTTTGTGTTCAAAGATATATGAATAATTTAAAAAGTTGATGTCAAGTTTACAGAAAACAAGGAGCTCGATGATCTCATGGATGATTTTTATAGCCCACTATAGTCGCCGAAACGCCGATATTTGATTGCGGTCTTAAGTCATCGGGTTCGAGATGGATGGAGTTGTGTTCACTATGCGGCGACGGATCGGACTTATCATTGGTAACTTCCGAGCTGCTCAGTCTATTTCATAAGTCTAAGAGTTGTTACTATGGGACTAAGAAGCTCAACACCATTCAACCATCACTTAACTCTAGTACCTCATATACTAATTGTTAGTTCCAACTAAATGCCCAGCGTATATAAAATCGGAGAAGTCTAGTCCAGGTAGCTCAAATGATTCGGGTTCCATCTGCAAATAAGATTCACATCGGTTCTGCAGCTTTTGCACCCAGTTCCTCAGCATTTGAACAAATTCCCGAACCATGCACTCTCGAGTCTGAGTCGGCCAGTTGTCGCGAGTAAAGTCAAACTTCGCGATCAGCTCGGGTATCTGTTGCTCAAAGTTGGTGACCACAGTGATGGCAACCAATTGGCCTTTCACCTTCCGCAATGCTAGATTTATTGTCTCAACAATCTGAGTACCAAATGCTAAAAGTAACATGATATCTGAACTGTTGATGTCTTTTTCAAATGTTTCAGGTTCGCATACAATGTTCACCATTGTTCCAAAGTAATTTATAGCCTTTGCTACTATATTGGGAAGCTCCTCTAGGTCCAAGTTAGGATCCCCCAATTGGCTCTTCATATAGAGTATTTGGTCAACCATTTCGCGACAGTGAGGTATCCATACTGTGGATTGCTTGGCATTGTCGCCACAGTATCTTTTACGCAAATCTTCCTGTTTCGAAGCTCGCTGTTTTATCTGGCCAAACTCACACGGGGCATCTGATTGCAAACATCTCTTACACTTTGCAAGTTTTGCGTTGTATTCACATTTGAGCTTCCTTTCGTAGCATATGTTACATGATCTTCTTAGTTTGGTCATAGTCAAGTCTTTTCGTTGTGTGTCCGGTGTGATTATTAGTAATCGGGGATTGATACTGCGAAAAATACAAAATGTAGGAAAGAAGGGGAAGAAGGACTAAATAAAGAAGTCGGATACAATGATCACGGGACTTCCATCGTGGAAATACCCCCTCGATATATATGAACTGTAACAAACATTGTCCATTACAAACGATCACCAGTTTGGGTTAGAAAGAATAATCACTGGTAAATGATAAGAAAATATCGAGCGATGAACTGTTTGAGAAGTTCGAAGGCTATGTCCTCATCAATAAGCATGGGGACAATAGAGCAAAAGCGCTACCACCAAGGTCTAGCATTATGTGCATTTCTAGAGGGGATTCATGGCCCTTTATATACTTGAGACATACCAGCACAAAATAATTTCTAAGTTCAGACTGAACCGGTAGTCAGCGTCTAATCTAGTAGTATACCTTCTTCCTATTCTCCAGGCAGCGCTTAGTATCAGCACTCTACCTGCCAACCTTCAAATATAGAAATCAGGTTCTAACACCTTACTTCAAGGTGATTGATATGTGAGGGCCAAAGCATATCTAATTGATTTCTGGAATAATGGTTAAACTGCAAGTCACCAGTATACCACTGACTGTCATATACCTTCATTGAACTAAACGCTAAGCGGTTCTAGTTCAGCCTTAGAAGGCTCGGGCGTGCGGCTCGGTCCTAGCACCACTGTTCACAAAAAAAAAAATCCCAAAGCAGATTGTTAGATTTTTTCCGCAGTCACACCTTCCTAATATGGTAACCATACAGAAACTCCCAGCTCAGCCAGTCCCCTACAGCGAAAAAAAAGACTCGACATTTGTATCCATACTATTCACCGTATACGACACAACAACAAAAAATGGGAAAAGGTATGTGCGAATGACCGAACTACACTACTTGAGTTCAACAAACGGATCTGTTGTACGAATATGTTATCGAATCGAATGTGAACGTCTTTCTCAAACAGTTGCGTTTGGACTTCTCTTCTTTGTTGGATAGCAAATTCTATGACCGACCATAAAATATTTAGAAACTAACCCCCTCCAGGCAAACCAAGAGGATTGAACGCTGCTCGAAAGCTTCGAAGCAACCGACGAGAAAACAAATGGGCTGACGAATCATTCAAGCGACGAATGTTGGGTACCACCTACAAGCACAACCCTATGTCTACCGCCTCCCACGCCAAGGGTATCGTTTTGGAAAAGATTGGTGTTGAAGCCAAACAACCAAACTCTGCTATTCGAAAGTGTGTCCGAGTGCAGCTCATCAAGAACGGCCGAAAGATCACTGCTTTCGTTCCAAATGACGGTTGTTTGAACTACGTCGACGAAAACGACGAAGTTTTGATTGCTGGTTTCGGTCGAAAGGGTAAGGCCAAGGGTGATATTCCAGGTGTCCGATTCAAGGTTGTCAAGGTCTCTGGTGTCTCCTTGCTTGCCCTTTGGAAGGAAAAGAAGGAAAAGCCACGATCCTAAATTAAGTTAGTTAAGTGGCCCGTGTACTGTATGGATAAGCATGAATCAATTAAAATAAAAGGCTATACTATGTGGATACGAGTTAATTAGCTAAATCAGTGTTAATATAAAAATGTTATTATGTTGAACGAACCAGCATGGAAGTGTAATCTTTCAAGTTTCTATCAAGCTTTTGTGAAGAACTCGTTTGATTTCTCTGAGCTGCGGAGTGTCAAGTTCCCACATGAAAATATCTCTTTCGCCTCCCTGGTGTAGCTAATCACATCTTCTCTCCCTAAGTAAATTTCGTTCTTTATCTTGGGAAAGGAATGCTAGCTGCAAACCACAAATTGTGTGGGGAGCTGGTTTTGTTCCATATTTTAAATTTTCACGTACTAGAATTCTAACAGCACAGTCCTCACCAGAATTCTTACTACCATTCCACCTATCGATGACTCACTAATGCCCTCAAGGTAAGTTGCATGGCAGTTGTGAAATGGTTGCTAGCCCTTCTTTCTTTTTTTTTACTAACGTCGTAGTACAATAAGTATATAATTCCATAGATTCGATATCAGAAGACATATTGAGGCTCAAAGAATAGGGCCGCTATCGGCACGTTCCCGGTCCTTTGCCCACCGCTACCGGTCCGTCGACCTACCGTTACCGGAATCTGGGGCGATTCCTCCCCTCAACGAAACACTATATAAATAGAAATAGATAATGGATAAAACTGTAAAACCAACAGGAAAAAAGTGAGAAATGCCGGAACACGTATATACTCATGGCCATCATGAATCTGTATTGAGATCGCACTCATGGCGCACTGTGGAAAACTCTGCAAAGTACCTGGTTCCTTATATCAAGCCAACTGATACAATCCTTGATATAGGCTGTGGCCCAGGAACCATCAGTGTTGATTTCGCACAAAACTACGTGCCACAGGGCAAAGTTATTGCAATGGAAAATGTTGAGGACCCGTTAGTCATATGCCGGCAAAATTCTGAAAAGGCAGGGGTGTCAAACATTGAATGCCAAGTAGGTGACATCCATAAGCTGCCATTTGATGATGATACTTTCGATATTGTCCATGCGCACCAGGTTCTACAGCATGTTGAGGACCCAGTTCAGGCTATCAAGGAGATGAAACGGGTCACAAAAGTTGGGGGATATGTCGCAGCACGTGATGCTGATTATGAAGGGTTTCTTTGGTATCCAAAATTACCAGGGTTGAACGAATGGCTGGACCTATATGTCAAAGTAGCCCGAAAGAATGGCGGAACTCCAGACATGGGCTGTCAAATTCATGCTAAAGCTATCCAAGCAGGATGTGTGAAGAGCAAGTTGAAAATGAGCTCCAGCACATGGTGTTATGCTTCTGACGAAGAGGTTGCATGGTGGAGCGGGCTCTGGGCCGATAGGACAGTGGCATCCACCTTTGCGTCAACTTCAAAGGACAATAATCTGGCTACTCAAGAGGATTTGGAGCGGATCCGAAAGACTTGGCAAGAGTGGGGTGCTTGTGATGATGCATGGCTATCGATTTTGAATGGAGAGATCATTTACCAAAAGTAGTGAGCTTCCATTCTGCCGATAATTTAATGGAAAATTTACTTGTGTTAACGCTCCCTAGCTGTAAAAATCAGTTCCATATAGGCATTGCTCTTCGAAATATTGTCAAACTAGAGATATTTAAGCCGAGTAGTAAAATAAAATCTATATATAATGCCGAGCCATAAAAAACATGTTCCCACTGCTGCTACAGCTACTACGTTGAGCCGCACGACTTCAAGCCGCGCGACAAATTTTTTTTTTCTTCCGCGCCCAAATTTTTTTTTCCATCAATTTTTCCCTTCCATTCACTTGACCAAAGATCTAAAATCCACAAAAAATGGATATTCATAGGTGTCGATTTGTAGATTACTCGCCGCATTCAATAACATCTCTCAAATTCAGCACTTCATCGACATTACAGCATGCTCCATCAGATTTACGCCTCGCAGTAGGTCGTTCCAACGGGGATATCGAGATTTGGAATCCTCGACACAGTTGGATCCATGAAATGACACTTAAAGGTGGTAAAGGTCGTGCTATCGAGGGCCTGGCCTGGTCACAAGGAAGACTATTCTCTATTGGTGGATCGTCTTCCGTCACTGAGTGGGATCTGAAAACCGGACTGCCATTGATCAACTATGATTGCCATGCTGCGACAATCTGGTCTATTGCAGCTACCGATGGTAAGCTGGCAGCTGGATGTGATAATGGCGATGTCGTTATTGTGAACATCTCGGGCGGCCCCGGCGTGCTGGAGTATGAAAAGCGTTTACAGAGACAGAGTGAACGGGTGCTGAGTGTAGCATGGAAAGGTACCCAAGTGGTAGGAGGATGTGCTGATGGCAGAATTAGAGTCTGGAGCACCAGATCCGAAGACAATGGCAGAGTCGTTGCCACAATGAGAGTAGACAAATCTCGAAGAGAAAACACTCTGGTATGGTCTGTTATGGTGTTGAAAAAGCAGATTGTCAGTGGTGACTCCAGTGGTAGTGTAAAGTTTTGGGATGGGTCCAATTTCTCCCTACAGCAGAGTTTTAATGTGCATGAAGCTGATGTACTGTGTCTGAGCACAGATTATAGAAACCAAGCTGTGTTCTCTGCTGGTGTAGACCGAAAGATTGTAAATTATAAATTGGTTGACAAACGATGGACCAATGTATCTAACCGTTTATTGCATTCTCAGGATGTGCGAGCGATGGCCGCATACGAGGCCAAAGATGCATCCTTCTTGATCAGTGGGGGAGTCGAGAGTAGTTTAGTTATTACTTCGGTGCAAAACTTTATGGACGGTATGTTCCGAAAGATCCCCATCACCAAGCATAAGCCGTGCGTATCAGTCACGGCTGAGCCCCGATTCATCACAATGTGGGAAGACCAGACAATAAAGATCTGGCGAATTGACCAGTACTCTGAACGGGAGAACCAAAAGGGGCGTAAACTGGTGCTGAAGATGGTTTTGAATAATGAAGAGAATATTACGCATGCATCAGTCAAAGAAGATGGGTCTATGATTGCGGTTGCCACTTTGGCTGAAGTTAAGATTTTCAAGCTTTCTGCAAAGGACAGTGAGCAGGACTATGCTCTTCAAGTCGAGAAATCTGTAGAACTTGATGGTGCAAATTTGGTAAAATTCGCTGGCTCCAAGTTGATTATGGTCACTCCCGAGTCTGAACTATTAGCATATGATGTCAACTCTGGTGAGGCTATCGAACTAGAAGCCCCACAGGTACCAAAGGCTAAGAACCTGCCATACGATTCCAATATTACCCATATTGCAGTGCATAATGACCGGCTTGTCGCCGCTAGACACTGTGGTTACTTGGATGTGTTCAACTTGACTTCAGGTCAGCATTTGGGGGGTTTGCCTAGGGTCAATGCCCCTCCTACTGCATTAAAATTCACTGCTGAGGGTACTATAATCGTGGTCACAGCAGAGATTCGTGTATTGGAGTTCAACATCGAGACCCGGTCTTTGACGGCTTGGTCTAAACGCAACTCTGACCTACTGCCGCGAGAACTGGTCAGCCTTGTGGACAAATGTTGTGGCGTATTCTACGATCCTCAATCACCTGAAAGAATATGGCTTTGGGGTGCTAATTGGCTGTGCTTTATTGATCTCGGGGTCAACATATCTGTAGAACGAGCCCCCAAGCGAAAACTCGATCGGCTCAGTGTTCAAGAGCCAAAACAGGAGGAGGATTCTCGTGAAGAGGATCTCCAGCAGCAACAGATGGCGTCGCCAGCTTCGACAAGTAGTTCTTCGACGGCACGTCCGTTTTGGATCACGTACAAATATCGGCCAATGCTTGTGGCTGATTCGTTAGGTGCGGGTGAGTTCGCTGTGGTTGAGCGACCGCCATTCAATATTCCACTACCACCTGCGTTCTGGTCGACTCATAAGATTAGCTTTTAGTTTGAACGTGTTGGAGAGGCGAGGTTGAGTTAGTGATAGAGCAGTAATGTACAGAAAGTAATAGGCATCTAGACCCGATGAATAGACATCTAGTTCCACGTATATATACACCATTAGGAGCCTAACGTCCAAGACTCCAGGTCACAGGTCCCAGATCAATATTCTCGTTTACATGTCATAAGTATTAGTGAATTAGCTAGTAGAAATACATAAAGAGTCCACACAGACACTAGCGGACCGCTAGTAGTCTCTAAATATCTTGATCAGATCATCTATCCGCAGCATCTGCACAGACAACTTTTGCTCCTTGTTGCGAAGCTTTGTCCACTCCTTCTGCTCCTGCTCACTGATATACAACTCTGGATTCGCCTTCACATCCTCCCGCTCGAGCTTCGCCAACAAGATGGAGCAGCTCTTACGCTCCGCAAACAGCCGCATGTACAGGTGATGCATAACAGTATACAAATCCTGCAATATATGCGACTGAGCTCTTTGTGGATCGTGGAACCACAGGTAGAACGATCTGCCTGCGGCTCGATCATTCCCCCGGGGGATCTCCTGCAGGTCTAGTGCGCCGCACTCTTGAAGTTCAGCTACATGCTTCCGGATATCAGTAGGCTGAAGCAATGCAAGAGAGGAGAGCTGACGTTCGTCCACTTTGCCTTTTTCCTCGATAATTCGGAGTACCCGTACAGCATTGGAGCCAAAACGGTTCTTGATGATTCGCTCATATGTTGCTTTGCGTACCTGCGGCATCAGTTCGTCGAATGGTACGTACCATTCATGCTGGCT
This sequence comes from Blastobotrys attinorum, assembly GCA_030564265.1. Taxonomy (NCBI): domain Eukaryota; kingdom Fungi; phylum Ascomycota; class Dipodascomycetes; order Dipodascales; family Trichomonascaceae; genus Blastobotrys; species Blastobotrys attinorum. Next base: position 82,902 of record JAJLUM010000055.1, read on the forward strand.
GACACGCACAAGGAATTTCAGAGGGGAATCTGTAAGCAGGTCCAGATGCTCTGCGACAGATTTGGTGGTGAGAGATTCTTCTCTTTGCGGCTGGTCCTGGTCGACGAATCCATTTTCTGTTCGTAACCTCTTGGTGGATGGACCACCGTTAGAAAAGTCCGGTCCTCGCTTACTATGCATAGGGTTGCTAATTGACCCTTCGATATCCAATGAATCATCTATTCCAGATGTGACCTCTCGTGTTGACACATTGAACTCTTTCCCCTGAAGCACTTGACGACATCTATGCAATTTCGGAGTGATGACGTCTAGCACTCGTTTATACACACCCGCTGTAACAGGGCCAATCCTTTCTTCTACAAGCTTAACTAGTTGCTGGTTGCGCGAAATGACCAAATACTTGTCGTAGTTGACCCCTAGCACTGCTTCTGGGTCAAGTTTGTATTTTTCTGCCTGGCGGAACGAGGCCTCTTCAGTCTTTAACAGCCCGAATTTGGGCACGTCTTTGGACTCCAACAGTTCGTTTTTCTCATCTTCTGCAGCCGCTTTTGCTGCCTGCTGCCTCGCAGAGTCAGATTTAAGTTTGGGGTCGGATTTGACAACTTTCTGATGTTTTTTCACCATTGTGCTCAGAATGTCTTCTACTGGATGGAACTCATAGTCCAGCACTGGACTGAGAATCTTTTCCTCGACTAACTTGACCATGAGCTCTTCCACATAGTCTCTGTTTTCATAGTTTTCCAGATAGTCTGCGGCCTTCATGTTGCCGTTTACAAGCACATTTTTCACTACTTCGGCTGTCAAATCATCGAATTTTTCATTTACTGTAGCGACAATAGTACCGTTCCACAAGACTCCATAGATCTGGAACCAATTTGCATAGTAGTAAACTTTGTTACCGTCTGTCCAGTTTAAAAGAAACCTATTTTGCAGTAGGGCCACAATGGTTCTATATACGGTTGACAATGCTATGTCTAAATGGGAAGCAATTGATCTTGCGGTTTGCCTG